>JAUJYP020001428.1:0-68096 GCA_030674075.2 Linum usitatissimum
GATTGAAATCTTATAATCTTACGGTTTTACAATTTTATTAGCGTTGAACGATATGATTCCACTAAAATCGGTGGTTCAGTGAAATCGGGCAAAATTTCGTTTAATTCATAGAATCTCGTAAAATCAACGATTTTGCATGTATTTTACGATTCTATTTTATTTGAAAACATATTTCATATGACATTTTGTTTTTATTTATTTGGCATAAAAAAAAAATATCTAGGTGTTATTAGTAATTTATTGATAGATTTTTATTTGAGTAATAAGTGAAAATTAAAATAATAACAATCATATAAAACTAATTCCTTTTCTTCGTTGAATTTATTATTATAAAAAATTGTGAAATCATGCAAATTTATGATTTGATTCTACAATTACAATTTCGGTTCATCTTGATCTCATGCTTACTCGGCCATTTCACTACCTTTGTGGGAGCGCACCATAACATGGGGCCTGTGCATAGTGGAATTGCCATAAAGACACGGTGCATTGCGCGTGGTGGAAATACAAATTACGAGGATAACCATGAATAATGAAAGTACACTTAACAACGTGGAACGTGCATGGTGCATAGTTAAAGTGCACCGAACGTAGGCGAAGTGTGCATAGTGCATAATAAAAGTGAACTTTGCCATAGTGCACTATGAATTGTGAGGTGTAAAACTACATCTTTTTTATTTACATGGTGCGTAGTGGAAAGTGCACCGTACTAAAGTGAAAAGTACAAGGTGGTTTATTTAGAGATCTAAAGAGTGAACTTGATTGAAATGTTATAATCGAACGGTTTAACAATTTTATTGACATTGTTAATGACGGACGATTATGATTCCACTAAAAATTGGTGGTAGGTACAGAATCGAACAAATATTTCGTTTAATTCTTAGAATCTTGAAAAATCAACGGTTTTGCATGTATTTTACGATTCTCTTTTCTATTTGAAAAAATATTTCATATGTCATTTTGTTTTATTTATTTGGCATAGAAAATAAATATATAGGTGTTATTAGTAATTTATTGATAGATTTTTTTTATTTGAATAATAAGTGAAAATTAAAATAATAACAGTCATATAAATCTAATTCCTTTTCTTCGTTGAATTTATTATTATAAAAAATTGTGAAATCATGCAAATTTATGATTTGATTCTACAATTACAATTTCGGTTCATCTTTCGATCTCATCCTTACTCGGCCAAGTCACTACCTTTGTGGGACGCGCCATAACATGGGGCCACAGTGCATAGTGGAATTGCACTATACCAAGGTGCGCGGTGCATTTCGTGTGGTGGAAATACAAATTACCTTGGTTAACTATGAATAATGAAAGTACAATATAACAACGTGGAACGTGCATCATGCATAGTTGAAGTGCAAAGAACGTAGGCGAAGTGTGCATAGTGCATAATAAAAGTGAACTGCCATAGTGCACTATGAATTGTGAATTCTAAAACACATCATTCTAATGTGCATGGTGCGTAGTGGAAAGTGCACCGTACTAAAGTGAAAAGTACAAGGTGGTTTGTGGGAGTCTAAAGAGTGAAATTGATTGAAATGTTATAATCTTACGGTTTAACAATTTTATTGACGCCGGACGATTATGATTCCACTAAAAATTGGTGGTCCGTGAAATCGGGGCAATATTTCGTCTAATTCTTAGAATCTTGAAAAATCAGCGATTTTTCTTGTATTTTACGATTCCATTTTCTATTTGAAAAAATATTTCATATGTCATTTTGTTTTATTTATTTGGCATAGAAAAAAAATATCTAGGTGTTATTAGTAATTTATTGATAGATTTTTTTTATTTGAGTAATAAGTGAAAATTAAAATAATAACAATCATATAAAACTAATTCCTTTTCTTCGTTGAATTTATTATTATAAAAAATTGTGAAATCATGCAAATTTATGATTTTATTCTACAATTACAATTTCGGTTCATCTTTCGATTTCATCCTTACTCGGCCATTTTACAACCTTTGTGGGAGCGCTCCATAACATGGGGCCGTGCATAGTGGAAAGTGCACCGTACTAAAGTGCGGGTGGGGAAAAGGGGTGGGTGGTGAAATGTACAATGTGGTTTGTGGGAGTCTAAAGAGTGAAATTGATTGAAATGTTATAATCTCACGGTTTTACAATTTTATTGACGCCGAACGATTATGATTCCACTAAATATTGGTCGTCCGTGAAATCGGAGCAATATTTCGTTTAATTCATAGAATTTTGAAAAATCAACGATATTGCATGTATTTTACGATTCTATTTTCTATTTGAAAAAATATTTCATATGTCATTTTGTTTTATTTATTTGGCATAGAAAAAAATATCTAGGTGTTATTAGTAATTTATTGATAGATTTTTTTTATTTGAGTAATAAGTGAAAATTAAAATAATAACAATCATATGAAACTAATTCCTTTTCTTCGTTGAATTTATTATTATATAAAATTGTGAAATCATGCAAATTTACGATTTTATTCTACAATTACAATTTCAGTTGATCTTTCGATTTCATCCTTACTCGGCCATTTCACTACCTTTTTGGGAACGCACCATAACATGGGGCCCTGTGCATAGTGGAATTGCACTATACCAAGGTGCACGGTGCATTTCGTGTGGTGGAAATACAAATTACCTTGGTTAACTATGAATAATGAAAGTACACTATAACAACGTGGAACGTGCATCGTGCATAGTTGAAGTGCACCGAACGTAGGCGAAGTGTGCATAGTGCAAAATAAAAGTGAACCTGCCATAGTGCACTATGAATTGTGAATTGTAAAACTACATCTTTCTAATGTGCATGGTGCATAGTGGAAAGTGCACCGTACTAAAGTGAAAAGTACAAGGTGGTTTGTCGGAGTCTAAAGAGTGAAATTGATTAAAATGTTATAATCTTACGGTTTAACAATTTTATTGACGCCGGACGATTATGATTCCACTAAAAATTGGTGGTCCGTGAAATCAGGCAATATTTCGTCTAATTCTTAGAATCTTGAAAAATCAACGATTTTTCTTGTATTTTACGATTCTATTTTCTATTCGAAAAAATATTTCATATGTCATTTTGTTTTATTATTTGGCATAGAAAAAAAATATCTAGGTGTTATTAGTAATTTATTGATAGATTTTTTTTATTTGAGTAATAAGTTAAAATTAAAATAATAACAATCATATAAAACTAATTCCAATTCTTCGTTGAATTTATTATTATATAAAATTGTGAAATCATGCAAATTTATGATTTTATTCTACAATTACAATTTCAGTTCATCTTTCGATTTCATCCTTACTCGGCCATTTTAAAACCTTTGTAGGAGCGCTCCATAACATGGGGCCATGTGCATAGTGGAATTGCACTATACCAAGGTGCACGGTGCATTTCGTGTGGTGGAAATACAAATTACCGAGGTTAACTATGAATAATGAAAGTACACTATAACAACGTGGAACGTGCATGGGGCATAGTTGAAATGCACCGAACGTAGGCGAAGTGTGCATAGTGCATAATAAAAGTGAACTGCCATAGTGCACGATGCATTGTGAATTGTAAAACTACATAATTCTAATGTGCATGGTCCATAGTGGAAAGTGCACCGTACTAAAGTGAAATGTACAATGTGGTTTGTGGGAGTCTAAAGAGTGAAATTGATTGAAATGTTATAATCTCACGGTTTTACAATTTTATTGACGCCGAACGATTATGATTCCACTAAATATTGGTCGTCCGTGAAATCAGGCAATATTTCGTTTAATTCATAGAATTTTGAAAAATCAACGATATTGCATGTATTTTACGATTCTATTTTCTATTTGAAAAAATATTTCATATGTCATTTTGTTTTATTTATTTGGCATAGAAAAAAATATCTAGGTGTTATTAGTAATTTATTGATAGATTTTTTTTATTTGAGTAATAAGTGAAAATTAAAATAATAACAATCATATGAAACTAATTCCTTTTCTTCGTTGAATTTATTATTATATAAAATTGTGAAATCATGCAAATTTACGATTTTATTCTACAATTACAATTTCAGTTGATCTTTCGATTTCATCCTTACTCGGCCATTTCACTACCTTTTTGGGAACGCACCATAACATGGGGCCCTGTGCATAGTGGAATTGCACTATACCAAGGTGCACGGTGCATTTCGTGTGGTGGAAATACAAATTACCTTGGTTAACTATGAATAATGAAAGTACACTATAACAACGTGGAACGTGCATCGTGCATAGTTGAAGTGCACCGAACGTAGGCGAAGTGTGCATAGTGCAAAATAAAAGTGAACCTGCCATAGTGCACTATGAATTGTGAATTGTAAAACTACATCTTTCTAATGTGCATGGTGCATAGTGGAAAGTGCACCGTACTAAAGTGAAAAGTACAAGGTGGTTTGTCGGAGTCTAAAGAGTGAAATTGATTAAAATGTTATAATCTTACGGTTTAACAATTTTATTGACGCCGGACGATTATGATTCCACTAAAAATTGGTGGTCCGTGAAATCAGGCAATATTTCGTCTAATTCTTAGAATCTTGAAAAATCAACGATTTTTCTTGTATTTTACGATTCTATTTTCTATTCGAAAAAATATTTCATATGTCATTTTGTTTTATTATTTGGCATAGAAAAAAAATATCTAGGTGTTATTAGTAATTTATTGATAGATTTTTTTTATTTGAGTAATAAGTTAAAATTAAAATAATAACAATCATATAAAACTAATTCCAATTCTTCGTTGAATTTATTATTATATAAAATTGTGAAATCATGCAAATTTATGATTTTATTCTACAATTACAATTTCAGTTCATCTTTCGATTTCATCCTTACTCGGCCATTTTAAAACCTTTGTAGGAGCGCTCCATAACATGGGGCCCTGTGCATAGTGGAATTGCACTATACCAAGGTGCACGGTGCATTTCGTGTGGTGGAAATACAAATTACCGAGGTTAACTATGAATAATGAAAGTACACTATAACAACGTGGAACGTGCATGGGGCATAGTTGAAATGCACCGAACGTAGGCGAAGTGTGCATAGTGCATAATAAAAGTGAACCTGCCATAGTGCACGATGCATTGTGAATTGTAAAACTACATAATTCTAATGTGCATGGTCCATAGTGGAAAGTGCACCGTACTAAAGTGAAATGTACAATGTGGTTTGTGGGAGTCTAAAGAGTGAAATTGATTGAAATGTTATAATCTCACGGTTTTACAATTTTATTGACGCCGAACGATTATGATTCCACTAAATATTGGTCGTCAGTGAAATCGAGCAATATTTCGTTTAATTCATAGAATTTTGAAAAATCAACGATATTGCATGTATTTTACGATTCTATTTTCTATTTGAAAAAATATTTCATATGTCATTTTGTTTTATTTATTTGGCATAGAAAAAAATATCTAGGTGTTATTAGTAATTTATTGATAGATTTTTTTTATTTGAGTAATAAGTGAAAATTAAAATAATAACAATCATATGAAACTAATTCCTTTTCTTCGTTGAATTTATTATTATATAAAATTGTGAAATCATGCAAATTTACGATTTTATTCTACAATTACAATTTCAGTTGATCTTTCGATTTCATCCTTACTCGGCCATTTCACTACCTTTTTGGATTCATCCTTACTCGCATTCACTACCTTTGTGGGAACGCACCATAACATGGGGCCTGTGCATAGTGGAATTGCACTATACCAAGGTGCACGGTGCATTTCGTGTGGTGGAAATACAAATTACCTTGGTTAACTATGAATAATGAAAGTACACTATAACAACGTGGAACGTGCATCGTGCATAGTTGAAGTGCACCGAACGTAGGCGAAGTGTGCATAGTGCATAATAAAAGTGAACCTGCCATAGTGCACTATGAATTGTGAATTGTAAAACTACATCTTTCTAATGTGCATGGTGCATAGTGGAAAGTGCACCGTACTAAAGTGAAAAGTACAAGGTGGTTTGTGGGAGTCTAAAGAGTGAAATTGATTGAAATGTTATAATCTTACGGTTTAACAATTTTATTGACGCCGAACGATTATGATTCCACTAAAAATTGGTGGTCGGTGAAATCGAGCAATATTTCGTTTAATTCTTAGAATCTTGAAAAATCAACGATTTTGCATGTATTTTACGATTCTATTTTCTATTTGAAAAAATATTTCATATGTCATTTTGTTTTATTTATTTGGCATAGAAAAAAAATATCTAGGTGTTATTAGTAATTTATTGATAGATTTTTTTTATTTGAGTAATAAGTGAAAATTAAAATAATAACAATCATATAAAACTAATTCCTTTTCTTCGTTGAATTTATTATTATATAAAATTGTGAAATCATGCAAATTTATGATTTTATTCTACAATTACAATTTCAGTTCATCTTTCGATTTCATCCTTACTCGGCCATTTCACTACCTTTGTGGGAGCGCACCATAACATGGGGCCACTGTGCATAGTGGAATTGCATTATACCAAGGTGCACGGTGCATTTCGTGTGGTGGAAATACAAATTACCGAGGTTAACTATGAATAATGAAAGTACACTATAACAACGTGGAACGTGCATGGTGCATAGTTGAAGTGCACCGAACGTAGGCGAAGTGTGCATAGTGCATAATAAAAGTGAACTGCCATAGTGCACGATGCATTGTGAATTGTAAAACTACATCATTCTAATGTGCATGGTGCATAGTGGAAAGTGCACCGTACTAAAGTGAAAAGTACAAGGTGGTTTGTGGGAGTCTAAAGAGTGAAATTGATTGAAATGTTATAATCTTACGGTTTTACAATTTTATTGACGCGGACGATTATGATTCCACTAAAAATTGGTGGTCGAGTGAAATCATGCAATATTTCGTTTAATTCATAGAATCTTGAAAAATCAACGATATTGCATGTATATTACGATTCTATTTTCTATTTGAAAAAATATTTCATATGTCATTTTGTTTTATTTATTTGGCATAGAAAAAAATATCTAGGTGTTATTAGTAATTTATTGATAGATTTTTTTGATTTGAGTAATAAGTGAAAATTAAAATAATAACAATCATATAAAACTAATTCCTTTTCTTCGTTGAATTTATTATTATAAAAAATTGTGAAATCATGCAAATTTATGATTTTATTCTACAATTACAATTTCGGTTCATCTTTCGATTTCATCCTTACTCGGCCATTTCACTACCTTTGTGGGAGCGCACCATAACATGGGGCCACTGTGCATAGTGGAATTGCACTATACCAAGGTGCACGGTGCATTTCGTGTGGTGGAAATACAAATTACAGAGGTTAACTATGAATAATGAAAGTACACTATAACAACGTGGAACGTGCATCGTGCATAGTTGAAGTGCACCGAACGTAGGCGAAGTGTGCATAGTGCATAATAAAAGTGAACTGCCATAGTGCACGATGCATTGTGAATTGTAAAACTACATCTTTCTAATGTGCATGGTGCATAGTGGAAAGTGCACCGTACTAAAGTGAAAAGTACAAGGTGGTTTGTGGGAGTCTAAAGAGTGAAATTGATTGAAATGTTATAATCTTACGGTTTAACAATTTTATTGACGCCGGACGATTATGATTCCACTAAAAATTGGTGGTCAGTGAAATCGGGCAATATTTCGTTTAATTCTTAGAATCTTGAAAAATCAACGATTTTTCATGTATTTTACGATTCTATTTTCTATTTGAAAAAATATTTCATATGTCATTTTGTTTTATTTATTTGGCATAGAAAAAAAATATCTAGGTGTTATTAGTAATTTATTGATAGATTTTTTTTATTTGAGTAATAAGTGAAAATTAAAATAATAACAATCATATAAAACTAATTCCTTTTCTTCGTTGAATTTATTATTATATAAAATTGTGAAATCATGCAAATTTATGATTTTATTCTACGATTACAATTTCGGTTCATCTTTCGATTTCATCCTTACTCGGCCATTTCACTACCTTTGTGGGAGCGCACCATAACATGGGGCCACGTGCATAGTGGAATTGCACTATACCAAGGTGCACGGTGCATTTCGTGTGGTGGAAATACAAATTACCGAGGTTAACTATGAATAATGAAAGTACACTATAACAACGTGGAACGTGCATGGTGCATAGTTGAAGTGCACCGAACGTAGGCGAAGTGTGCATAGTGCATAATAAAAGTGAACTGCCATAGTGCACGATGCATTGTGAATTGTAAAACTACATAATTCTAATGTGCATGGTCCATAGTGGAAAGTGCACCGTACTAAAGTGAAATGTACAAGGTGGTTTGTGGGAGTCTAAAGAGTGAAATTGATTGAAATGTTATAATCTTACGGTTTTACAATTTTATTGACGCCGAACGATTATGATTCCACTAAAAATTGGTGGTCGGTGAAATCAGGCAATATTTCGTTTAATTCTTAGAATCTTGAAAAATCAACGATTTTGCATGTATTTTACGATTCTATTTTCTATTTGAAAAAATATTTCATATGTCATTTTGTTTTATTTATTTGGCATAGAAAAAAAATATCTAGGTGTTATTAGTAATTTATTGATAGATTTTTTTGATTTGAGTAATAAGTGAAAATTAAAATAATAACAATCATATAAAACTAATTCCTTTTCTTCGTTGAATTTATTATTATAAAAAATTGTGAAATCATGCAAATTTATGATTTTATTCTACAATTACAATTTCGAGTTCATCTTTCGATTTCATCCTTACTCGGCCATTTCACTACCTTTGTGGGAGCGCACCATAACATGGGGCCACATGCATAGTGGAATTGCACTATACCAAGGTGCACGGTGCATTTCGTGTGGTGGAAATACAAATTACCGAGGTTAACTATGAATAATGAAAGTACACTATAACAACGTGGAACGTGCATGGTGCATAGTTGAAGTGCACCGAACGTAGGCGAAGTGTGCATAGTGCATAATAAAAGTGAACTGCCATAGTGCACGATGCATTGTGAATTGTAAAACTACATCATTCTAATGTGCATGGTGCATAGTGGAAAGTGCACCGTACTAAAGTGAAAAGTACAAGGTGGTTTGTGGGAGTCTAAAGAGTGAAATTGATTGAAATGTTATAATCTTACGGTTTAACAATTTTATTGACGCCGGACGATTATGATTCCACTAAAAATTGGTGGTCGTGAAATCGGGCAATATTTCGTTTAATTCTTAGAATCTTGAAAAATCAACGATTTTTCATGTATTTTACGATTCTATTTTCTATTTGAAAAAATATTTCATATGTCATTTTGTTTTATTTATTTGGCATAGAAAAAAAATATCTAGGTGTTATTAGTAATTTATTGATAGATTTTTTTGATTTGAGTAATAAGTGAAAATTAAAATAATAACAATCATATAAAACTAATTCCTTTTCTTCGTTGAATTTATTATTATATAAAATTGTGAAATCATGCAAATTTATGATTTTATTCTACAATTACAATTTCGAGTTCATCTTTCGATTTCATCCTTACTCGGCCATTTCACTACCTTTGTGGGAGCGCACCATAACATGGGGCCACTGTGCATAGTGGAATTGCACTATACCAAGGTGCACGGTGCATTTCGTGTGGTGGAAATACAAATTACCGAGGTTAACTATGAATAATGAAAGTACACTATAACAACGTGGAACGTGCATGGTGCATAGTTGAAGTGCACCGAACGTAGGCGAAGTGTGCATAGTGCATAATAAAAGTGAACTGCCATAGTGCACGATGCATTGTGAATTGTAAAACTACATCATTCTAATGTGCATGGTGCATAGTGGAAAGTGCACCGTACTAAAGTGAAAAGTACAAGGTGGTTTGTGGGAGTCTAAAGAGTGAAATTGATTGAAATGTTATAATCTTACGGTTTTACAATTTTATTGACGTCGAACGATTATGATTCCACTAAAAATTGGTGGTCCGTGAAATCGAGGCAATATTTCGTTTAATTCTTAGAATCTTGAAAAATCAACGATTTTGCATGTATTTTACGATTCTATTTTCTATTTGAAAACATATTTCATATGTCATTTTGTTTTATTTATTTGGCATAGAAAAAAAATATCTAGGTGTTATTAGTAATTTATTGATAGATTTTTTTGATTTGAGTAATAAGTGAAAATTAAAATAATAACAATCATATAAAACTAATTCCTTTTCTTCGTTGAATTTATTATTATAAAAAATTGTGAAATCATGCAAATTTATGATTTGATTCTACAATTACAATTTCGGTTCATCTTTCGATCTCATCCTTACTCGGCAATTTCACTACCTTTGTGGGAGCGCACCATAACATGGGGCCACTGTGCATAGTGGAATTGCACTATACCAAGGTGCACGGTGCATTTCGTGTGGTGGAAATACAAATTACCGAGGTTAACTATGAATAATGAAAGTACACTATAACAACGTGGAACGTGCATGGTGCATAGTTGAAGTGCACCGAACGTAGGCGAAGTGTGCATAGTGCATAATAAAAGTGAACTGCCATAGTGCACGATGCATTGTGAATTGTAAAACTACATCGTTCTAATGTGCATGGTGCATAGTGGAAAGTGCACCGTACTAAAGTGAAAAGTACAAGGTGGTTTGTGGGAGTCTAAAGAGTGAAATTGATTGAAATGTTATAATCTTACGGTTTTACAATTTTATTGACGCCGGACGATTATGATTCCACTAAAAATTGGTGGTCGTGAAATCGGGCAATATTTCGTTTAATTCTTAGAATCTTGAAAAATCAACGATTTTGCATGTATTTTACGATTCTATTTTCTATTTGAAAACATATTTCATATGTCATTTTGTTTTATTTATTTGGCATAGAAAAAAAATATCTAGGTGTTATTAGTAATTTATTGATAGATTTTTTTGATTTGAGTAATAAGTGAAAATTAAAATAATAACAATCATATAAAACTAATTCCTTTTCTTCGTTGAATTTATTATTATATAAAATTGTGAAATCATGCAAATTTATGATTTTATTCTACAATTACAATTTCGGTTCATCTTTCGATTTCATCCTTACTCGGCCATTTCACTACCTTTGTGGGAGCGCACCATAACATGGGGCCTGTGCATAGTGGAATTGCACTATACCAAGGTGCACGGTGCATTTCGTGTGGTGGAAATACAAATTACCGAGGTTAACTATGAATAATGAAAGTACACTATAACAACGTGGAACGTGCATGGTGCATAGTTGAAGTGCACCGAACGTAGGCGAAGTGTGCATAGTGCATAATAAAAGTGAACTGCCATAGTGCACGATGCATTGTGAATTGTAAAACTACATCGTTCTAATGTGCATGGTGCATAGTGGAAAGTGCACCGTACTAAAGTGAAAAGTACAAGGTGGTTTGTGGGAGTCTAAAGAGTGAAATTGATTGAAATGTTATAATCTTACGGTTTTACAATTTTATTGACGCCGGACGATTATGATTCCACTAAAAATTGGTGGTCGGTGAAATCAGGCAATATTTCGTTTAATTCTTAGAATCTTGAAAAATCAACGATTTTGCATGTATTTTACGATTCTATTTTCTATTTGAAAACATATTTCATATGTCATTTTGTTTTATTTATTTGGCATAGAAAAAAAATATCTAGGTGTTATTAGTAATTTATTGATAGATTTTTTTTATTTGAGTAATAAGTGAAAATTAAAATAATAACAATCATATAAAACTAATTCCTTTTCTTCGTTGAATTTATTATTATAAAAAATTGTGAAATCATGCAAATTTATGATTTGATTCTACAATTACAATTTCAGTTCATCTTTCGATCTCATCCTTACTCGGCCATTTCACTACCTTTGTGGGAGCGCACCATAACATGGGGCCACGTGCATAGTGGAATTGCACTATACCAAGGTGCACGGTGCATTTCGTGTGGTGGAAATACAAATTACCGAGGTTAACTATGAATAATGAAAGTACACTATAACAACGTGGAACGTGCATGGTGCATAGTTGAAGTGCACCGAACGTAGGCGAAGTGTGCATAGTGCATAATAAAAGTGAACTGCCATAGTGCACGATGCATTGTGAATTGTAAAACTACATCATTCTAATGTGCATGGTGCATAGTGGAAAGTGCACCGTACTAAAGTGAAAAGTACAAGGTGGTTTGTGGGAGTCTAAAGAGTGAAATTGATTGAAATGTTATAATCTTACGGTTTAACAATTTTATTGACGCGGACGATTATGATTCCACTAAAAATTGGTGGTCAGTGAAATCGGGCAATATTTCGTTTAATTCTTAGAATCTTGAAAAATCAACGATTTTTCATGTATTTTACGATTCTATTTTCTATTTGAAAACATATTTCATATGTCATTTTGTTTTATTTATTTGGCATAGAAAAAAAATATCTAGGTGTTATTAGTAATTTATTGATAGATTTTTTTATTTGAGTAATAAGTGAAAATTAAAATAATAACAATCATATAAAACTAATTCCTTTTCTTCGTTGAATTTATTATTATAAAAAATTGTGAAATCATGCAAATTTATGATTTGATTCTACAATTACAATTTCAGTTCATCTTTCGATTTCATCCTTACTCGGCCATTTCACTACCTTTGTGGGAGCGCACCATAACATGGGGCCCTGTGCATAGTGGAATTGCACTATACCAAGGTGCACGGTGCATTTCGTGTGGTGGAAATACAAATTACCGAGGTTAACTATGAATAATGAAAGTACACTATAACAACGTGGAACGTGCATGGTGCATAGTTGAAGTGCACCGAACGTAGGCGAAGTGTGCATAGTGCATAATAAAAGTGAACCTGCCATAGTGCACGATGCATTGTGAATTGTAAAACTACATCATTCTAATGTGCATGGTGCATAGTGGAAAGTGCACCGTACTAAAGTGAAAAGTACAAGGTGGTTTGTGGGAGTCTAAAGAGTGAAATTGATTGAAATGTTATAATCTTACGGTTTTACAATTTTATTGACGCCGGACGATTATGATTCCACTAAAAATTGGTGGTCGTGAAATCGAGGCATTATTTCGTTTAATTCTTAGAATCTTGAAAAATCAACGATTTTGCATGTATTTTACGATTCTATTTTCTATTTGAAAACATATTTCATATGTCATTTTGTTTTATTTATTTGGCATAGAAAAAAAATATCTAGGTGTTATTAGTAATTTATTGATAGATTTTTTTTATTTGAGTAATAAGTGAAAATTAAAATAATAACAATCATATAAAACTAATTCCTTTTCTTCGTTGAATTTATTATTATATAAAATTGTGAAATCATGCAAATTTATGATTTTATTCTACAATTACAATTTTAGTTCATCTTTCGATTTCATCCTTACTCGGCCATTTCACTACCTTTGTGGGAGCGCACCATAACATGGGGCCTGTGCATAGTGGAATTGCACTATACCAAGGTGCACGGTGCATTTCGTGTGGTGGAAATACAAATTACCGAGGTTAACTATGAATAATGAAAGTACACTATAACAACGTGGAACGTGCATGGTGCATAGTTGAAGTGCACCGAACGTAGGCGAAGTGTGCATAGTGCATAATAAAAGTGAACTGCCATAGTGCACGATGCATTGTGAATTGTAAAACTACATCGTTCTAATGTGCATGGTGCATAGTGGAAAGTGCACCGTACTAAAGTGAAAAGTACAAGGTGGTTTGTGGGAGTCTAAAGAGTGAAATTGATTGAAATGTTATAATCTTACGGTTTTACAATTTTATTGACGCCGGACGATTATGATTCCACTAAAAATTGGTGGTCGTGAAATCAGGCAATATTTCGTTTAATTCTTAGAATCTTGAAAAATCAACGATTTTGCATGTATTTTACGATTCTATTTTCTATTTGAAAACATATTTCATATGTCATTTTGTTTTATTTATTTGGCATAGAAAAAAAATATCTAGGTGTTATTAGTAATTTATTGATAGATTTTTTTTATTTGAGTAATAAGTGAAAATTAAAATAATAACAATCATATAAAACTAATTCCTTTTCTTCGTTGAATTTATTATTATATAAAATTGTGAAATCATGCAAATTTATGATTTTATTCTACAATTACAATTTTAGTTCATCTTTCGATTTCATCCTTACTCGGCCATTTCACTACCTTTGTGGGAGCGCACCATAACATGGGGCCACTGTGCATAGTGGAATTGCACTATACCAAGGTGCACGGTGCATTTCGTGTGGTGGAAATACAAATTACCGAGGTTAACTATGAATAATGAAAGTACACTATAACAACGTGGAACGTGCATGGTGCATAGTTGAAGTGCACCGAACGTAGGCGAAGTGTGCATAGTGCATAATAAAAGTGAACTGCCATAGTGCACGATGCATTGTGAATTGTAAAACTACATCATTCTAATGTGCATGGTGCATAGTGGAAAGTGCACCGTACTAAAGTGAAAAGTACAAGGTGGTTTGTGGGAGTCTAAAGAGTGAAATTGATTGAAATGTTATAATCTTACGGTTTAACAATTTTATTGACGCCGGACGATTATGATTCCACTAAAAATTGGTGGTCAGTGAAATCATGCAATATTTCGTTTAATTCTTAGAATCTTGAAAAATCAACGATTTTTCATGTATTTTACGATTCTATTTTCTATTTGAAAACATATTTCATATGTCATTTTGTTTTATTTATTTGGCATAGAAAAAAAATATCTAGGTGTTATTAGTAATTTATTGATAGATTTTTTTTATTTGAGTAATAAGTGAAAATTAAAATAATAACAATCATATAAAACTAATTCCTTTTCTTCGTTGAATTTATTATTATAAAAAATTGTGAAATCATGCAAATTTATGATTTGATTCTACAATTACAATTTCAGTTCATCTTTCGATCTCATCCTTACTCGGCCATTTCACTACCTTTGTGGGAGCGCACCATAACATGGGGCCACGTGCATAGTGGAATTGCACTATACCAAGGTGCACGGTGCATTTCGTGTGGTGGAAATACAAATTACCGAGGTTAACTATGAATAATGAAAGTACACTATAACAACGTGGAACGTGCATGGTGCATAGTTGAAGTGCACCGAACGTAGGCGAAGTGTGCATAGTGCATAATAAAAGTGAACTGCCATAGTGCACGATGCATTGTGAATTGTAAAACTACATCATTCTAATGTGCATGGTGCATAGTGGAAAGTGCACCGTACTAAAGTGAAAAGTACAAGGTGGTTTGTGGGAGTCTAAAGAGTGAAATTGATTGAAATGTTATAATCTTACGGTTTAACAATTTTATCGACGCCGAACGATTATGATTCCACTAAAAATTGGTGGTCCGTGAAATCAGGCAATATTTCGTTTAATTCTTAGAATCTTGAAAAATCAACGATTTTTCATGTATTTTACGATTCTATTTTCTATTTGAAAACATATTTCATATGTCATTTTGTTTTATTTATTTGGCATAGAAAAAAAATATCTAGGTGTTATTAGTAATTTATTGATAGATTTTTTTTATTTGAGTAATAAGTGAAAATTAAAATAATAACAATCATATAAAACTAATTGCTTTTCTTCGTTGAATTTATTATTATATAAAATTGTGAAATCATGCAAATTTTTTATTTTGTTCTACAATTACAATTTTAGTTCATCTTTCGATTTCATCCTTACTCGGCCATTTCACTACCTTTGTGGGAGCGCACCATAACATGGGGCCACGTGCATAGTGGAATTGCACTATACCAAGGTGCACGGTGCATTTCGTGTGGTGGAAATACAAATTACCGAGGTTAACTATGAATAATGAAAGTACACTATAACAACGTGGAACGTGCATGGTGCATAGTTGAAGTGCACCGAACGTAGGCGAAGTGTGCATAGTGCATAATAAAAGTGAACTGCCATAGTGCACGATGCATTGTGAATTGTAAAACTACATCATTCTAATGTGCATGGTGCATAGTGGAAAGTGCACCGTACTAAAGTGAAAAGTACAAGGTGGTTTGTGGGAGTCTAAAGAGTGAAATTGATTGAAATGTTATAATCTTACGGTTTAACAATTTTATTGACGCCGGACGATTATGATTCCACTAAAAATTGGTGGTCAGTGAAATCGGGCAATATTTCGTTTAATTCTTAGAATCTTGAAAAATCAACGATTTTTCATGTATTTTACGATTCTATTTTCTATTTGAAAACATATTTCATATGTCATTTTGTTTTATTTATTTGGCATAGAAAAAAAATATCTAGGTGTTATTAGTAATTTATTGATAGATTTTTTTTATTTGAGTAATAAGTGAAAATTAAAATAATAACAATCATATAAAACTAATTCCTTTTCTTCGTTGAATTTATTATTATAAAAAATTGTGAAATCATGCAAATTTATGATTTGATTCTACAATTACAATTTCAGTTCATCTTTCGATCTCATCCTTACTCGGCCATTTCACTACCTTTGTGGGAGCGCACCATAACATGGGGCCACGTGCATAGTGGAATTGCACTATACCAAGGTGCACGGTGCATTTCGTGTGGTGGAAATACAAATTACCGAGGTTAACTATGAATAATGAAAGTACACTATAACAACGTGGAACGTGCATGGTGCATAGTTGAAGTGCACCGAACGTAGGCGAAGTGTGCATAGTGCATAATAAAAGTGAACTGCCATAGTGCACGATGCATTGTGAATTGTAAAACTACATCATTCTAATGTGCATGGTGCATAGTGGAAAGTGCACCGTACTAAAGTGAAAAGTACAAGGTGGTTTGTGGGAGTCTAAAGAGTGAAATTGATTGAAATGTTATAATCTTACGGTTTAACAATTTTATTGACGCCGAACGATTATGATTCCACTAAAAATTGGTGGTCAGTGAAATCGAGGCAATATTTCGTTTAATTCTTAGAATCTTGAAAAATCAACGATTTTTCATGTATTTTACGATTCTATTTTCTATTTGAAAACATATTTCATATGTCATTTTGTTTTATTTATTTGGCATAGAAAAAAAATATCTAGGTGTTATTAGTAATTTATTGATAGATTTTTTTTATTTGAGTAATAAGTGAAAATTAAAATAATAACAATCATATAAAACTAATTCCTTTTCTTCGTTGAATTTATTATTATATAAAATTGTGAAATCATGCAAATTTTTTATTTTGTTCTACAATTACAATTTTAGTTCATCTTTCGATTTCATCCTTACTCGGCCATTTCACTACCTTTGTGGGAGCGCACCATAACATGGGGCCCTGTGCATAGTGGAATTGCACTATACCAAGGTGCACGGTGCATTTCGTGTGGTGGAAATACAAATTACCGAGGTTAACTATGAATAATGAAAGTACACTATAACAACGTGGAACGTGCATGGTGCATAGTTGAAGTGCACCGAACGTAGGCGAAGTGTGCATAGTGCATAATAAAAGTGAACTGCCATAGTGCACGATGCATTGTGAATTGTAAAACTACATCATTCTAATGTGCATGGTGCATAGTGGAAAGTGCACCGTACTAAAGTGAAAAGTACAAGGTGGTTTGTGGGAGTCTAAAGAGTGAAATTGATTGAAATGTTATAATCTTACGGTTTAACAATTTTATTGACGCCGGACGATTATGATTCCACTAAAAATTGGTGGTCCGTGAAATCAGGCAATATTTCGTTTAATTCTTAGAATCTTGAAAAATCAACGATTTTTCATGTATTTTACGATTCTATTTTCTATTTGAAAACATATTTCATATGTCATTTTGTTTTATTTATTTGGCATAGAAAAAAAATATCTAGGTGTTATTAGTAATTTATTGATAGATTTTTTTTATTTGAGTAATAAGTGAAAATTAAAATAATAACAATCATATAAAACTAATTCCTTTTCTTCGTTGAATTTATTATTATAAAAAATTGTGAAATCATGCAAATTTATGATTTGATTCTACAATTACAATTTCGGTTCATCTTTCGATCTCATCCTTACTCGGCCATTTCACTACCTTTGTGGGAGCGCACCATAACATGGGGCCACTGTGCATAGTGGAATTGCACTATACCAAGGTGCACGGTGCATTTCGTGTGGTGGAAATACAAATTACAGAGGTTAACTATGAATAATGAAAGTACACTATAACAACGTGGAACGTGCATGGTGCATAGTTGAAGTGCACCGAACGTAGGCGAAGTGTGCATAGTGCATAATAAAAGTGAACTGCCATAGTGCACGATGCATTGTGAATTGTAAAACTACATCATTCTAATGTGCATGGTGCATAGTGGAAAGTGCACCGTACTAAAGTGAAAAGTACAAGGTGGTTTGTGGGAGTCTAAAGAGTGAAATTGATTGAAATGTTATAATCTTACGGTTTAACAATTTTATTGACGCCGAACGATTATGATTCCACTAAAAATTGGTGGTCAGTGAAATCGGGCAATATTTCGTTTAATTCTTAGAATCTTGAAAAATCAACGATTTTTCATGTATTTTACGATTCTATTTTCTATTTGAAAACATATTTCATATGTCATTTTGTTTTATTTATTTGGCATAGAAAAAAAATATCTAGGTGTTATTAGTAATTTATTGATAGATTTTTTTTATTTGAGTAATAAGTGAAAATTAAAATAATAACAATCATATAAAACTAATTCCTTTTCTTCGTTGAATTTATTATTATATAAAATTGTGAAATCATGCAAATTTATGATTTGATTCTACAATTACAATTTTAGTTCATCTTTCGATTCTCATCCTTACTCGGCCATTTCACTACCTTTGTGGGAGCGCACCATAACATGGGGCCCTGTGCATAGTGGAATTGCACTATACCAAGGTGCACGGTGCATTTCGTGTGGTGGAAATACAAATTACAGAGGTTAACTATGAATAATGAAAGTACACTATAACAACGTGGAACGTGCATGGTGCATAGTTGAAGTGCACCGAACGTAGGCGAAGTGTGCATAGTGCATAATAAAAGTGAAACTGCCATAGTGCACGATGCATTGTGAATTGTAAAACTACATCATTCTAATGTGCATGGTGCATAGTGGAAAGTGCACCGTACTAAAGTGAAAAGTACAAGGTGGTTTGTGGGAGTCTAAAGAGTGAAATTGATTGAAATGTTATAATCTTACGGTTTAACAATTTTATTGACGCCGGACGATTATGATTCCACTAAAAATTGGTGGTCAGTGAAATCGGGCAATATTTCGTTTAATTCTTAGAATCTTGAAAAATCAACGATTTTTCATGTATTTTACGATTCTATTTTCTATTTGAAAACATATTTCATATGTCATTTTGTTTTATTTATTTGGCATAGAAAAAAAATATCTAGGTGTTATTAGTAATTTATTGATAGATTTTTTATTTGAGTAATAAGTGAAAATTAAAATAATAACAATCATATAAAACTAATTCCTTTTCTTCGTTGAATTTATTATTATAACAAATTGTGAAATCATGCAAATTTATGATTTGATTCTACAATTACAATTTCAGTTCATCTTTCGATTTCATCCTTACTCGGCCATTTCACTACCTTTGTGGGAGCGCACCATAACATGGGGCCACGTGCATAGTGGAATTGCACTATACCAAGGTGCACGGTGCATTTCGTGTGGTGGAAATACAAATTACCGAGGTTAACTATGAATAATGAAAGTACACTATAACAACGTGGAACGTGCATGGTGCATAGTTGAAGTGCACCGAACGTAGGCGAAGTGTGCATAGTGCATAATAAAAGTGAACTGCCATAGTGCACGATGCATTGTGAATTGTAAAACTACATCATTCTAATGTGCATGGTGCATAGTGGAAAGTGCACCGTACTAAAGTGAAAAGTACAAGGTGGTTTGTGGGAGTCTAAAGAGTGAAATTGATTGAAATGTTATAATCTTACGGTTTAACAATTTTATTGACGCCGGACGATTATGATTCCACTAAAAATTGGTGGTCAGTGAAATCGGGCAATATTTCGTTTAATTCTTAGAATCTTGAAAAATCAACGATTTTTCATGTATTTTACGATTCTATTTTCTATTTGAAAACATATTTCATATGTCATTTTGTTTTATTTATTTGGCATAGAAAAAAAATATCTAGGTGTTATTAGTAATTTATTGATAGATTTTTTTTATTTGAGTAATAAGTGAAAATTAAAATAATAACAATCATATAAAACTAATTCCTTTTCTTCGTTGAATTTATTATTATAAAAAATTGTGAAATCATGCAAATTTATGATTTGATTCTACGATTACAATTTGAGTTCATCTTTCGATCTCATCCTTACTCGGCCATTTCACTACCTTTGTGGGAGCGCACCATAACATGGGGCCACGTGCATAGTGGAATTGCACTATACCAAGGTGCACGGTGCATTTCGTGTGGTGGAAATACAAATTACCGAGGTTAACTATGAATAATGAAAGTACACTATAACAACGTGGAACGTGCATGGTGCATAGTTGAAGTGCACCGAACGTAGGCGAAGTGTGCATAGTGCATAATAAAAGTGAACTGCCATAGTGCACGATGCATTGTGAATTGTAAAACTACATCATTCTAATGTGCATGGTGCATAGTGGAAAGTGCACCGTACTAAAGTGAAAAGTACAAGGTGGTTTGTGGGAGTCTAAAGAGTGAAATTGATTGAAATGTTATAATCTTACGGTTTAACAATTTTATTGACGCCGGACGATTATGATTCCACTAAAAATTGGTGGTCAGTGAAATCAGGCAATATTTCGTTTAATTCTTAGAATCTTGAAAAATCAACGATTTTTCATGTATTTTACGATTCTATTTTCTATTTGAAAACATATTTCATATGTCATTTTGTTTTATTTATTTGGCATAGAAAAAAATATCTAGGTGTTATTAGTAATTTATTGATAGATTTTTTTTATTTGAGTAATAAGTGAAAATTAAAATAATAACAATCATATAAAACTAATTCCTTTTCTTCGTTGAATTTATTATTATAAAAAATTGTGAAATCATGCAAATTTATGATTTGATTCTACAATTACAATTTCAGTTCATCTTTCGATTTCATCCTTACTCGGCCATTTCACTACCTTTGTGGGAGCGCACCATAACATGGGGCCACTGTGCATAGTGGAATTGCACTATACCAAGGTGCACGGTGCATTTCGTGTGGTGGAAATACAAATTACCGAGGTTAACTATGAATAATGAAAGTACACTATAACAACGTGGAACGTGCATGGTGCATAGTTGAAGTGCACCGAACGTAGGCGAAGTGTGCATAGTGCATAATAAAAGTGAACTGCCATAGTGCACGATGCATTGTGAATTGTAAAACTACATCATTCTAATGTGCATGGTGCATAGTGGAAAGTGCACCGTACTAAAGTGAAAAGTACAAGGTGGTTTGTGGGAGTCTAAAGAGTGAAATTGATTGAAATGTTATAATCTTACGGTTTAACAATTTTATTGACGCCGGACGATTATGATTCCACTAAAAATTGGTGGTCAGTGAAATCGAGGCAATATTTCGTTTAATTCTTAGAATCTTGAAAAATCAACGATTTTTCATGTATTTTACGATTCTATTTTCTATTTGAAAACATATTTCATATGTCATTTTGTTTTATTTATTTGGCATAGAAAAAAAATATCTAGGTGTTATTAGTAATTTATTGATAGATTTTTTTTATTTGAGTAATAAGTGAAAATTAAAATAATAACAATCATATAAAACTAATTCCTTTTCTTCGTTGAATTTATTATTATAAAAAATTGTGAAATCATGCAAATTTATGATTTGATTCTACAATTACAATTTCAGTTCATCTTTCGATTTCATCCTTACTCGGCCATTTCACTACCTTTGTGGGAGCGCACCATAACATGGGGCCACTGTGCATAGTGGAATTGCACTATACCAAGGTGCACGGTGCATTTCGTGTGGTGGAAATACAAATTACCGAGGTTAACTATGAATAATGAAAGTACACTATAACAACGTGGAACGTGCATGGTGCATAGTTGAAGTGCACCGAACGTAGGCGAAGTGTGCATAGTGCATAATAAAAGTGAACTGCCATAGTGCACGATGCATTGTGAATTGTAAAACTACATCATTCTAATGTGCATGGTGCATAGTGGAAAGTGCACCGTACTAAAGTGAAAAGTACAAGGTGGTTTGTGGGAGTCTAAAGAGTGAAATTGATTGAAATGTTATAATCTTACGGTTTAACAATTTTATTGACGCCGGACGATTATGATTCCACTAAAAATTGGTGGTCAGTGAAATCGGGCAATATTTCGTTTAATTCTTAGAATCTTGAAAAATCAACGATTTTTCATGTATTTTACGATTCTATTTTCTATTTGAAAACATATTTCATATGTCATTTTGTTTTATTTATTTGGCATAGAAAAAAAATATCTAGGTGTTATTAGTAATTTATTGATAGATTTTTTTTATTTGAGTAATAAGTGAAAATTAAAATAATAACAATCATATAAAACTAATTCCTTTTCTTCGTTGAATTTATTATTATAAAAAATTGTGAAATCATGCAAATTTATGATTTGATTCTACAATTACAATTTCAGTTCATCTTTCGATCTCATCCTTACTCGGCCATTTCACTACCTTTGTGGGAGCGCACCATAACATGGGGCCATTGTGCATAGTGGAATTGCATTATACCAAGGTGCACGGTGCATTTCGTGTGGTGGAAATACAAATTACAGAGGTTAACTATGAATAATGAAAGTACACTATAACAACGTGGAACGTGCATGGTGCATAGTTGAAGTGCACCGAACGTAGGCGAAGTGTGCATAGTGCATAATAAAAGTGAACACTTGCCATAGTGCACGATGCATTGTGAATTGTAAAACTACATCATTCTAATGTGCATGGTGCATAGTGGAAAGTGCACCGTACTAAAGTGAAAAGTACAAGGTGGTTTGTGGGAGTCTAAAGAGTGAAATTGATTGAAATGTTATAATCTTACGGTTTAACAATTTTATTGACGCCGGACGATTATGATTCCACTAAAAATTGGTGGTCGTGAAATCGAGGCAATATTTCGTTTAATTCTTAGAATCTTGAAAAATCAACGATTTTTCATGTATTTTACGATTCTATTTTCTATTTGAAAACATATTTCATATGTCATTTTGTTTTATTTATTTGGCATAGAAAAAAAATATCTAGGTGTTATTAGTAATTTATTGATAGATTTTTTTTATTTGAGTAATAAGTGAAAATTAAAATAATAACAATCATATAAAACTAATTCCTTTTCTTCGTTGAATTTATTATTATATAAAATTGTGAAATCATGCAAATTTATGATTTGATTCTACAATTACAATTTCAGTTCATCTTTCGATTTCATCCTTACTCGGCCATTTCACTACCTTTGTGGGAGCGCACCATAACATGGGGCCATGTGCATAGTGGAATTGCACTATACCAAGGTGCACGGTGCATTTCGTGTGGTGGAAATACAAATTACCGAGGTTAACTATGAATAATGAAAGTACACTATAACAACGTGGAACGTGCATGGTGCATAGTTGAAGTGCACCGAACGTAGGCGAAGTGTGCATAGTGCATAATAAAAGTGAACTGCCATAGTGCACGATGCATTGTGAATTGTAAAACTACATCATTCTAATGTGCATGGTGCATAGTGGAAAGTGCACCGTACTAAAGTGAAAAGTACAAGGTGGTTTGTGGGAGTCTAAAGAGTGAAATTGATTGAAATGTTATAATCTTACGGTTTAACAATTTTATTGACGCCGGACGATTATGATTCCACTAAAAATTGGTGGTCCGTGAAATCGGGCAATATTTCGTTTAATTCTTAGAATCTTGAAAAATCAACGATTTTTCATGTATTTTACGATTCTATTTTCTATTTGAAAACATATTTCATATGTCATTTTGTTTTATTTATTTGGCATAGAAAAAAAATATCTAGGTGTTATTAGTAATTTATTGATAGATTTTTTTTATTTGAGTAATAAGTGAAAATTAAAATAATAACAATCATATAAAACTAATTCCTTTTCTTCGTTGAATTTATTATTATAAAAAATTGTGAAATCATGCAAATTTATGATTTGATTCTACAATTACAATTTCAGTTCATCTTTCGATCTCATCCTTACTCGGCCATTTCACTACCTTTGTGGGAGCGCACCATAACATGGGGCCACTGTGCATAGTGGAATTGCACTATACCAAGGTGCACGGTGCATTTCGTGTGGTGGAAATACAAATTACGAGAGGTTAACTATGAATAATGAAAGTACACTATAACAACGTGGAACGTGCATGGTGCATAGTTGAAGTGCACCGAACGTAGGCGAAGTGTGCATAGTGCATAATAAAAGTGAACTGCCATAGTGCACGATGCATTGTGAATTGTAAAACTACATCATTCTAATGTGCATGGTGCATAGTGGAAAGTGCACCGTACTAAAGTGAAAAGTACAAGGTGGTTTGTGGGAGTCTAAAGAGTGAAATTGATTGAAATGTTATAATCTTACGGTTTAACAATTTTATTGACGCCGGACGATTATGATTCCACTAAAAATTGGTGGTCAGTGAAATCGGGCAATATTTCGTTTAATTCTTAGAATCTTGAAAAATCAACGATTTTTCATGTATTTTACGATTCTATTTTCTATTTGAAAACATATTTCATATGTCATTTTGTTTTATTTATTTGGCATAGAAAAAAAATATCTAGGTGTTATTAGTAATTTATTGATAGATTTTTTTATTTGAGTAATAAGTGAAAATTAAAATAATAACAATCATATAAAACTAATTCCTTTTCTTCGTTGAATTTATTATTATAAAAAATTGTGAAATCATGCAAATTTATGATTTGATTCTACAATTACAATTTCAGTTCATCTTTCGATCTCATCCTTACTCGGCCATTTCACTACCTTTGTGGGAGCGCACCATAACATGGGGCCACTGTGCATAGTGGAATTGCACTATACCAAGGTGCACGGTGCATTTCGTGTGGTGGAAATACAAATTACGGAGGTTAACTATGAATAATGAAAGTACACTATAACAACGTGGAACGTGCATGGTGCATAGTTGAAGTGCACCGAACGTAGGCGAAGTGTGCATAGTGCATAATAAAAGTGAACTGCCATAGTGCACGATGCATTGTGAATTGTAAAACTACATCATTCTAATGTGCATGGTGCATAGTGGAAAGTGCACCGTACTAAAGTGAAAAGTACAAGGTGGTTTGTGGGAGTCTAAAGAGTGAAATTGATTGAAATGTTATAATCTTACGGTTTAACAATTTTATTGACGCCGGACGATTATGATTCCACTAAAAATTGGTGGTCAGTGAAATCGGGCAATATTTCGTTTAATTCTTAGAATCTTGAAAAATCAACGATTTTTCATGTATTTTACGATTCTATTTTCTATTTGAAAACATATTTCATATGTCATTTTGTTTTATTTATTTGGCATAGAAAAAAAATATCTAGGTGTTATTAGTAATTTATTGATAGATTTTTTTTATTTGAGTAATAAGTGAAAATTAAAATAATAACAATCATATAAAACTAATTCCTTTTCTTCGTTGAATTTATTATTATAAAAAATTGTGAAATCATGCAAATTTATGATTTGATTCTACAATTACAATTTCGGTTCATCTTTCGATCTCATCCTTACTCGGCCATTTCACTACCTTTGTGGGAGCGCACCATAACATGGGGCCACTGTGCATAGTGGAATTGCACTATACCAAGGTGCACGGTGCATTTCGTGTGGTGGAAATACAAATTACAGAGGTTAACTATGAATAATGAAAGTACACTATAACAACGTGGAACGTGCATGGTGCATAGTTGAAGTGCACCGAACGTAGGCGAAGTGTGCATAGTGCATAATAAAAGTGAACTGCCATAGTGCACGATGCATTGTGAATTGTAAAACTACATCATTCTAATGTGCATGGTGCATAGTGGAAAGTGCACCGTACTAAAGTGAAAAGTACAAGGTGGTTTGTGGGAGTCTAAAGAGTGAAATTGATTGAAATGTTATAATCTTACGGTTTAACAATTTTATTGACGCCGGACGATTATGATTCCACTAAAAATTGGTGGTCAGTGAAATCGGGCAATATTTCGTTTAATTCTTAGAATCTTGAAAAATCAACGATTTTTCATGTATTTTACGATTCTATTTTCTATTTGAAAACATATTTCATATGTCATTTTGTTTTATTTATTTGGCATAGAAAAAAAATATCTAGGTGTTATTAGTAATTTATTGATAGATTTTTTTTATTTGAGTAATAAGTGAAAATTAAAATAATAACAATCATATAAAACTAATTCCTTTTCTTCGTTGAATTTATTATTATAAAAAATTGTGAAATCATGCAAATTTATGATTTGATTCTACAATTACAATTTCAGTTCATCTTTCGATCTCATCCTTACTCGGCCATTTCACTACCTTTGTGGGAGCGCACCATAACATGGGGCCACTGTGCATAGTGGAATTGCACTATACCAAGGTGCACGGTGCATTTCGTGTGGTGGAAATACAAATTACCGAGGTTAACTATGAATAATGAAAGTACACTATAACAACGTGGAACGTGCATGGTGCATAGTTGAAGTGCACCGAACGTAGGCGAAGTGTGCATAGTGCATAATAAAAGTGAACTGCCATAGTGCACGATGCATTGTGAATTGTAAAACTACATCATTCTAATGTGCATGGTGCATAGTGGAAAGTGCACCGTACTAAAGTGAAAAGTACAAGGTGGTTTGTGGGAGTCTAAAGAGTGAAATTGATTGAAATGTTATAATCTTACGGTTTAACAATTTTATTGACGCCGGACGATTATGATTCCACTAAAAATTGGTGGTCGTGAAATCGGGCAATATTTCGTTTAATTCTTAGAATCTTGAAAAATCAACGATTTTTCATGTATTTTACGATTCTATTTTCTATTTGAAAACATATTTCATATGTCATTTTGTTTTATTTATTTGGCATAGAAAAAAAATATCTAGGTGTTATTAGTAATTTATTGATAGATTTTTTTTATTTGAGTAATAAGTGAAAATTAAAATAATAACAATCATATAAAACTAATTCCTTTTCTTCGTTGAATTTATTATTATAAAAAATTGTGAAATCATGCAAATTTATGATTTGATTCTACAATTACAATTTCGGTTCATCTTTCGATCTCATCCTTACTCGGCCATTTCACTACCTTTGTGGGAGCGCACCATAACATGGGGCCACTGTGCATAGTGGAATTGCACTATACCAAGGTGCACGGTGCATTTCGTGTGGTGGAAATACAAATTACAGAGGTTAACTATGAATAATGAAAGTACACTATAACAACGTGGAACGTGCATGGTGCATAGTTGAAGTGCACCGAACGTAGGCGAAGTGTGCATAGTGCATAATAAAAGTGAACTGCCATAGTGCACGATGCATTGTGAATTGTAAAACTACATCATTCTAATGTGCATGGTGCATAGTGGAAAGTGCACCGTACTAAAGTGAAAAGTACAAGGTGGTTTGTGGGAGTCTAAAGAGTGAAATTGATTGAAATGTTATAATCTTACGGTTTAACAATTTTATTGACGCCGGACGATTATGATTCCACTAAAAATTGGTGGTCGAGTGAAATCGGGCAATATTTCGTTTAATTCTTAGAATCTTGAAAAATCAACGATTTTTCATGTATTTTACGATTCTATTTTCTATTTGAAAACATATTTCATATGTCATTTTGTTTTATTTATTTGGCATAGAAAAAAAATATCTAGGTGTTATTAGTAATTTATTGATAGATTTTTTTTATTTGAGTAATAAGTGAAAATTAAAATAATAACAATCATATAAAACTAATTCCTTTTCTTCGTTGAATTTATTATTATAAAAAATTGTGAAATCATGCAAATTTATGATTTGATTCTACAATTACAATTTCGGTTCATCTTTCGATCTCATCCTTACTCGGCCATTTCACTACCTTTGTGGGAGCGCACCATAACATGGGGCCACTGTGCATAGTGGAATTGCACTATACCAAGGTGCACGGTGCATTTCGTGTGGTGGAAATACAAATTACGAGAGGTTAACTATGAATAATGAAAGTACACTATAACAACGTGGAACGTGCATGGTGCATAGTTGAAGTGCACCGAACGTAGGCGAAGTGTGCATAGTGCATAATAAAAGTGAACTGCCATAGTGCACGATGCATTGTGAATTGTAAAACTACATCATTCTAATGTGCATGGTGCATAGTGGAAAGTGCACCGTACTAAAGTGAAAAGTACAAGGTGGTTTGTGGGAGTCTAAAGAGTGAAATTGATTGAAATGTTATAATCTTACGGTTTAACAATTTTATTGACGCCGGACGATTATGATTCCACTAAAAATTGGTGGTCGTGAAATCGGGCAATATTTCGTTTAATTCTTAGAATCTTGAAAAATCAACGATTTTTCATGTATTTTACGATTCTATTTTCTATTTGAAAACATATTTCATATGTCATTTTGTTTTATTTATTTGGCATAGAAAAAAAATATCTAGGTGTTATTAGTAATTTATTGATAGATTTTTTTTATTTGAGTAATAAGTGAAAATTAAAATAATAACAATCATATAAAACTAATTCCTTTTCTTCGTTGAATTTATTATTATAAAAAATTGTGAAATCATGCAAATTTATGATTTGATTCTACAATTACAATTTCGGTTCATCTTTCGATCTCATCCTTACTCGGCCATTTCACTACCTTTGTGGGAGCGCACCATAACATGGGGCCATGTGCATAGTGGAATTGCACTATACCAAGGTGCACGGTGCATTTCGTGTGGTGGAAATACAAATTACGAGAGGTTAACTATGAATAATGAAAGTACACTATAACAACGTGGAACGTGCATGGTGCATAGTTGAAGTGCACCGAACGTAGGCGAAGTGTGCATAGTGCATAATAAAAGTGAACTGCCATAGTGCACGATGCATTGTGAATTGTAAAACTACATCATTCTAATGTGCATGGTGCATAGTGGAAAGTGCACCGTACTAAAGTGAAAAGTACAAGGTGGTTTGTGGGAGTCTAAAGAGTGAAATTGATTGAAATGTTATAATCTTACGGTTTAACAATTTTATTGACGCCGGACGATTATGATTCCACTAAAAATTGGTGGTCAGTGAAATCGAGGCAATATTTCGTTTAATTCTTAGAATCTTGAAAAATCAACGATTTTTCATGTATTTTACGATTCTATTTTCTATTTGAAAACATATTTCATATGTCATTTTGTTTTATTTATTTGGCATAGAAAAAAAATATCTAGGTGTTATTAGTAATTTATTGATAGATTTTTTTTATTTGAGTAATAAGTGAAAATTAAAATAATAACAATCATATAAAACTAATTCCTTTTCTTCGTTGAATTTATTATTATAAAAAATTGTGAAATCATGCAAATTTATGATTTGATTCTACAATTACAATTTCGGTTCATCTTTCGATCTCATCCTTACTCGGCAAATTTCACTACCTTTGTGGGAGCGCACCATAACATGGGGCCATTTTGTGCATAGTGGAATTGCACTATACCAAGGTGCACGGTGCATTTCGTGTGGTGGAAATACAAATTACAGAGGTTAACTATGAATAATGAAAGTACACTATAACAACGTGGAACGTGCATGGTGCATAGTTGAAGTGCACCGAACGTAGGCGAAGTGTGCATAGTGCATAATAAAAGTGAACTGCCATAGTGCACGATGCATTGTGAATTGTAAAACTACATCATTCTAATGTGCATGGTGCATAGTGGAAAGTGCACCGTACTAAAGTGAAAAGTACAAGGTGGTTTGTGGGAGTCTAAAGAGTGAAATTGATTGAAATGTTATAATCTTACGGTTTAACAATTTTATTGACGCCGGACGATTATGATTCCACTAAAAATTGGTGGTCAGTGAAATCGGGCAATATTTCGTTTAATTCTTAGAATCTTGAAAAATCAACGATTTTTCATGTATTTTACGATTCTATTTTCTATTTGAAAACATATTTCATATGTCATTTTGTTTTATTTATTTGGCATAGAAAAAAAATATCTAGGTGTTATTAGTAATTTATTGATAGATTTTTTTTATTTGAGTAATAAGTGAAAATTAAAATAATAACAATCATATAAAACTAATTCCTTTTCTTCGTTGAATTTATTATTATAAAAAATTGTGAAATCATGCAAATTTATGATTTGATTCTACAATTACAATTTCGGTTCATCTTTCGATCTCATCCTTACTCGGCCATTTCACTACCTTTGTGGGAGCGCACCATAACATGGGGCCACTGTGCATAGTGGAATTGCACTATACCAAGGTGCACGGTGCATTTCGTGTGGTGGAAATACAAATTACGAGAGGTTAACTATGAATAATGAAAGTACACTATAACAACGTGGAACGTGCATGGTGCATAGTTGAAGTGCACCGAACGTAGGCGAAGTGTGCATAGTGCATAATAAAAGTGAACTGCCATAGTGCACGATGCATTGTGAATTGTAAAACTACATCATTCTAATGTGCATGGTGCATAGTGGAAAGTGCACCGTACTAAAGTGAAAAGTACAAGGTGGTTTGTGGGAGTCTAAAGAGTGAAATTGATTGAAATGTTATAATCTTACGGTTTAACAATTTTATTGACGCCGGACGATTATGATTCCACTAAAAATTGGTGGTCGTGAAATCGAGGCAATATTTCGTTTAATTCTTAGAATCTTGAAAAATCAACGATTTTTCATGTATTTTACGATTCTATTTTCTATTTGAAAACATATTTCATATGTCATTTTGTTTTATTTATTTGGCATAGAAAAAAAATATCTAGGTGTTATTAGTAATTTATTGATAGATTTTTTTTATTTGAGTAATAAGTGAAAATTAAAATAATAACAATCATATAAAACTAATTCCTTTTCTTCGTTGAATTTATTATTATAAAAAATTGTGAAATCATGCAAATTTATGATTTGATTCTACAATTACAATTTCGGTTCATCTTTCGATCTCATCCTTACTCGGCAAAGTCACTACCTTTGTGGGAGCGCACCATAACATGGGGCCATGTGCATAGTGGAATTGCACTATACCAAGGTGCACGGTGCATTTCGTGTGGTGGAAATACAAATTACGAGAGGTTAACTATGAATAATGAAAGTACACTATAACAACGTGGAACGTGCATGGTGCATAGTTGAAGTGCACCGAACGTAGGCGAAGTGTGCATAGTGCATAATAAAAGTGAACTGCCATAGTGCACGATGCATTGTGAATTGTAAAACTACATCATTCTAATGTGCATGGTGCATAGTGGAAAGTGCACCGTACTAAAGTGAAAAGTACAAGGTGGTTTGTGGGAGTCTAAAGAGTGAAATTGATTGAAATGTTATAATCTTACGGTTTAACAATTTTATTGACGCCGGACGATTATGATTCCACTAAAAATTGGTGGTCGTGAAATCGGGCAATATTTCGTTTAATTCTTAGAATCTTGAAAAATCAACGATTTTTCATGTATTTTACGATTCTATTTTCTATTTGAAAACATATTTCATATGTCATTTTGTTTTATTTATTTGGCATAGAAAAAAAATATCTAGGTGTTATTAGTAATTTATTGATAGATTTTTTTATTTGAGTAATAAGTGAAAATTAAAATAATAACAATCATATAAAACTAATTCCTTTTCTTCGTTGAATTTATTATTATAAAAAATTGTGAAATCATGCAAATTTATGATTTGATTCTACAATTACAATTTCAGTTCATCTTTCGATCTCATCCTTACTCGGCCAATTCACTACCTTTGTGGGAGCGCACCATAACATGGGGCCACATGTGCATAGTGGAATTGCACTATACCAAGGTGCACGGTGCATTTCGTGTGGTGGAAATACAAATTACGGAGGTTAACTATGAATAATGAAAGTACACTATAACAACGTGGAACGTGCATGGTGCATAGTTGAAGTGCACCGAACGTAGGCGAAGTGTGCATAGTGCATAATAAAAGTGAACTGCCATAGTGCACGATGCATTGTGAATTGTAAAACTACATCATTCTAATGTGCATGGTGCATAGTGGAAAGTGCACCGTACTAAAGTGAAAAGTACAAGGTGGTTTGTGGGAGTCTAAAGAGTGAAATTGATTGAAATGTTATAATCTTACGGTTTAACAATTTTATTGACGCCGGACGATTATGATTCCACTAAAAATTGGTGGTCAGTGAAATCGGGCAATATTTCGTTTAATTCTTAGAATCTTGAAAAATCAACGATTTTTCATGTATTTTACGATTCTATTTTCTATTTGAAAACATATTTCATATGTCATTTTGTTTTATTTATTTGGCATAGAAAAAAAATATCTAGGTGTTATTAGTAATTTATTGATAGATTTTTTTTATTTGAGTAATAAGTGAAAATTAAAATAATAACAATCATATAAAACTAATTCCTTTTCTTCGTTGAATTTATTATTATAAAAAATTGTGAAATCATGCAAATTTATGATTTGATTCTACGATTACAATTTCGGTTCATCTTTCGATCTCATCCTTACTCGGCAAAGTCACTACCTTTGTGGGAGCGCACCATAACATGGGGCCATGTGCATAGTGGAATTGCACTTATACCAAGGTGCACGGTGCATTTCGTGTGGTGGAAATACAAATTACGAGAGGTTAACTATGAATAATGAAAGTACACTATAACAACGTGGAACGTGCATGGTGCATAGTTGAAGTGCACCGAACGTAGGCGAAGTGTGCATAGTGCATAATAAAAGTGAACTGCCATAGTGCACGATGCATTGTGAATTGTAAAACTACATCATTCTAATGTGCATGGTGCATAGTGGAAAGTGCACCGTACTAAAGTGAAAAGTACAAGGTGGTTTGTGGGAGTCTAAAGAGTGAAATTGATTGAAATGTTATAATCTTACGGTTTAACAATTTTATTGACGCCGGACGATTATGATTCCACTAAAAATTGGTGGTCGTGAAATCGAGGCAATATTTCGTTTAATTCTTAGAATCTTGAAAAATCAACGATTTTTCATGTATTTTACGATTCTATTTTCTATTTGAAAACATATTTCATATGTCATTTTGTTTTATTTATTTGGCATAGAAAAAAAATATCTAGGTGTTATTAGTAATTTATTGATAGATTTTTTTTATTTGAGTAATAAGTGAAAATTAAAATAATAACAATCATATAAAACTAATTCCTTTTCTTCGTTGAATTTATTATTATAAAAAATTGTGAAATCATGCAAATTTATGATTTGATTCTACAATTACAATTTCGGTTCATCTTTCGATCTCATCCTTACTCGGCAAAGTCACTACCTTTGTGGGAGCGCACCATTACATGGGGCCCTGTGCATAGTGGAATTGCACTATACCAAGGTGCACGGTGCATTTCGTGTGGTGGAAATACAAATTACAGAGGTTAACTATGAATAATGAAAGTACACTATAACAACGTGGAACGTGCATGGTGCATAGTTGAAGTGCACCGAACGTAGGCGAAGTGTGCATAGTGCATAATAAAAGTGAACTGCCATAGTGCACGATGCATTGTGAATTGTAAAACTACATCATTCTAATGTGCATGGTGCATAGTGGAAAGTGCACCGTACTAAAGTGAAAAGTACAAGGTGGTTTGTGGGAGTCTAAAGAGTGAAATTGATTGAAATGTTATAATCTTACGGTTTAACAATTTTATTGACGCCGGACGATTATGATTCCACTAAAAATTGGTGGTCCGTGAAATCGAGGCAATATTTCGTTTAATTCTTAGAATCTTGAAAAATCAACGATTTTTCATGTATTTTACGATTCTATTTTCTATTTGAAAACATATTTCATATGTCATTTTGTTTTATTTATTTGGCATAGAAAAAAAATATCTAGGTGTTATTAGTAATTTATTGATAGATTTTTTTTATTTGAGTAATAAGTGAAAATTAAAATAATAACAATCATATAAAACTAATTCCTTTTCTTCGTTGAATTTATTATTATAAAAAATTGTGAAATCATGCAAATTTATGATTTGATTCTACAATTACAATTTCGGTTCATCTTTCGATCTCATCCTTACTCGGCAAAGTCACTACCTTTGTGGGAGCGCACCATAACATGGGGCCACTGTGCATAGTGGAATTGCACTATACCAAGGTGCACGGTGCATTTCGTGTGGTGGAAATACAAATTACGAGAGGTTAACTATGAATAATGAAAGTACACTATAACAACGTGGAACGTGCATGGTGCATAGTTGAAGTGCACCGAACGTAGGCGAAGTGTGCATAGTGCATAATAAAAGTGAACTGCCATAGTGCACGATGCATTGTGAATTGTAAAACTACATCGTTCTAATGTGCATGGTGCATAGTGGAAAGTGCACCGTACTAAAGTGAAAAGTACAAGGTGGTTTGTGGGAGTCTAAAGAGTGAAATTGATTGAAATGTTATAATCTTACGGTTTAACAATTTTATTGACGCCGGACGATTATGATTCCACTAAAAATTGGTGGTCGTGAAATCGGGCAATATTTCGTTTAATTCTTAGAATCTTGAAAAATCAACGATTTTTCATGTATTTTACGATTCTATTTTCTATTTGAAAACATATTTCATATGTCATTTTGTTTTATTTATTTGGCATAGAAAAAAAATATCTAGGTGTTATTAGTAATTTATTGATAGATTTTTTTTATTTGAGTAATAAGTGAAAATTAAAATAATAACAATCATATAAAACTAATTCCTTTTCTTCGTTGAATTTATTATTATAAAAAATTGTGAAATCATGCAAATTTATGATTTGATTCTACAATTACAATTTCGGTTCATCTTTCGATCTCATCCTTACTCGGCAAAGTCACTACCTTTGTGGGAGCGCACCATAACATGGGGCCCATGTGCATAGTGGAATTGCACTATACCAAGGTGCACGGTGCATTTCGTGTGGTGGAAATACAAATTACGAGAGGTTAACTATGAATAATGAAAGTACACTATAACAACGTGGAACGTGCATGGTGCATAGTTGAAGTGCACCGAACGTAGGCGAAGTGTGCATAGTGCATAATAAAAGTGAACTGCCATAGTGCACGATGCATTGTGAATTGTAAAACTACATCATTCTAATGTGCATGGTGCATAGTGGAAAGTGCACCGTACTAAAGTGAAAAGTACAAGGTGGTTTGTGGGAGTCTAAAGAGTGAAATTGATTGAAATGTTATAATCTTACGGTTTAACAATTTTATTGACGCCGGACGATTATGATTCCACTAAAAATTGGTGGTCAGTGAAATCGGGCAATATTTCGTTTAATTCTTAGAATCTTGAAAAATCAACGATTTTTCATGTATTTTACGATTCTATTTTCTATTTGAAAACATATTTCATATGTCATTTTGTTTTATTTATTTGGCATAGAAAAAAAATATCTAGGTGTTATTAGTAATTTATTGATAGATTTTTTTTATTTGAGTAATAAGTGAAAATTAAAATAATAACAATCATATAAAACTAATTCCTTTTCTTCGTTGAATTTATTATTATAAAAAATTGTGAAATCATGCAAATTTATGATTTGATTCTACAATTACAATTTCGGTTCATCTTTCGATCTCATCCTTACTCGGCAAAGTCACTACCTTTGTGGGAGCGCACCATAACATGGGGCCATGTGCATAGTGGAATTGCATTATACCAAGGTGCACGGTGCATTTCGTGTGGTGGAAATACAAATTACGGAGGTTAACTATGAATAATGAAAGTACACTATAACAACGTGGAACGTGCATGGTGCATAGTTGAAGTGCACCGAACGTAGGCGAAGTGTGCATAGTGCATAATAAAAGTGAACTGCCATAGTGCACGATGCATTGTGAATTGTAAAACTACATCATTCTAATGTGCATGGTGCATAGTGGAAAGTGCACCGTACTAAAGTGAAAAGTACAAGGTGGTTTGTGGGAGTCTAAAGAGTGAAATTGATTGAAATGTTATAATCTTACGGTTTAACAATTTTATTGACGCCGGACGATTATGATTCCACTAAAAATTGGTGGTCGTGAAATCGAGCAATATTTCGTTTAATTCTTAGAATCTTGAAAAATCAACGATTTTTCATGTATTTTACGATTCTATTTTCTATTTGAAAACATATTTCATATGTCATTTTGTTTTATTTATTTGGCATAGAAAAAAAATATCTAGGTGTTATTAGTAATTTATTGATAGATTTTTTTTATTTGAGTAATAAGTGAAAATTAAAATAATAACAATCATATAAAACTAATTCCTTTTCTTCGTTGAATTTATTATTATAAAAAATTGTGAAATCATGCAAATTTATGATTTGATTCTACAATTACAATTTCGGTTCATCTTTCGATCTCATCCTTACTCGGCAAAGTCACTACCTTTGTGGGAGCGCACCATAACATGGGGCCTGTGCATAGTGGAATTGCATTATACCAAGGTGCACGGTGCATTTCGTGTGGTGGAAATACAAATTACAGAGGTTAACTATGAATAATGAAAGTACACTATAACAACGTGGAACGTGCATGGTGCATAGTTGAAGTGCACCGAACGTAGGCGAAGTGTGCATAGTGCATAATAAAAGTGAACTGCCATAGTGCACGATGCATTGTGAATTGTAAAACTACATCGTTCTAATGTGCATGGTGCATAGTGGAAAGTGCACCGTACTAAAGTGAAAAGTACAAGGTGGTTTGTGGGAGTCTAAAGAGTGAAATTGATTGAAATGTTATAATCTTACGGTTTAACAATTTTATTGACGCCGGACGATTATGATTCCACTAAAAATTGGTGGTCGTGAAATCGGGCAATATTTCGTTTAATTCTTAGAATCTTGAAAAATCAACGATTTTTCATGTATTTTACGATTCTATTTTCTATTTGAAAACATATTTCATATGTCATTTTGTTTTATTTATTTGGCATAGAAAAAAAATATCTAGGTGTTATTAGTAATTTATTGATAGATTTTTTTTATTTGAGTAATAAGTGAAAATTAAAATAATAACAATCATATAAAACTAATTCCTTTTCTTCGTTGAATTTATTATTATAAAAAATTGTGAAATCATGCAAATTTATGATTTGATTCTACAATTACAATTTCAGTTCATCTTTCGATCTCATCCTTACTCGGCAAAGTCACTACCTTTGTGGGAGCGCACCATAACATGGGGCCACTGTGCATAGTGGAATTGCATTATACCAAGGTGCACGGTGCATTTCGTGTGGTGGAAATACAAATTACGAGAGGTTAACTATGAATAATGAAAGTACACTATAACAACGTGGAACGTGCATGGTGCATAGTTGAAGTGCACCGAACGTAGGCGAAGTGTGCATAGTGCATAATAAAAGTGAACTGCCATAGTGCACGATGCATTGTGAATTGTAAAACTACATCGTTCTAATGTGCATGGTGCATAGTGGAAAGTGCACCGTACTAAAGTGAAAAGTACAAGGTGGTTTGTGGGAGTCTAAAGAGTGAAATTGATTGAAATGTTATAATCTTACGGTTTAACAATTTTATTGACGCCGGACGATTATGATTCCACTAAAAATTGGTGGTCAGTGAAATCGAGCAATATTTCGTTTAATTCTTAGAATCTTGAAAAATCAACGATTTTTCATGTATTTTACGATTCTATTTTCTATTTGAAAACATATTTCATATGTCATTTTGTTTTATTTATTTGGCATAGAAAAAAAATATCTAGGTGTTATTAGTAATTTATTGATAGATTTTTTTTATTTGAGTAATAAGTGAAAATTAAAATAATAACAATCATATAAAACTAATTCCTTTTCTTCGTTGAATTTATTATTATAAAAAATTGTGAAATCATGCAAATTTATGATTTGATTCTACAATTACAATTTCGGTTCATCTTTCGATCTCATCCTTACTCGGCAAAGTCACTACCTTTGTGGGAGCGCACCATAACATGGGGCCACTGTGCATAGTGGAATTGCATTATACCAAGGTGCACGGTGCATTTCGTGTGGTGGAAATACAAATTACAGAGGTTAACTATGAATAATGAAAGTACACTATAACAACGTGGAACGTGCATGGTGCATAGTTGAAGTGCACCGAACGTAGGCGAAGTGTGCATAGTGCATAATAAAAGTGAACTGCCATAGTGCACGATGCATTGTGAATTGTAAAACTACATCGTTCTAATGTGCATGGTGCATAGTGGAAAGTGCACCGTACTAAAGTGAAAAGTACAAGGTGGTTTGTGGGAGTCTAAAGAGTGAAATTGATTGAAATGTTATAATCTTACGGTTTAACAATTTTATTGACGCCGGACGATTATGATTCCACTAAAAATTGGTGGTCCGTGAAATCGGGCAATATTTCGTTTAATTCTTAGAATCTTGAAAAATCAACGATTTTTCATGTATTTTACGATTCTATTTTCTATTTGAAAACATATTTCATATGTCATTTTGTTTTATTTATTTGGCATAGAAAAAAAATATCTAGGTGTTATTAGTAATTTATTGATAGATTTTTTTTATTTGAGTAATAAGTGAAAATTAAAATAATAACAATCATATAAAACTAATTCCTTTTCTTCGTTGAATTTATTATTATAAAAAATTGTGAAATCATGCAAATTTATGATTTGATTCTACAATTACAATTTCGGTTCATCTTTCGATCTCATCCTTACTCGGCAAAGTCACTACCTTTGTGGGAGCGCACCATAACATGGGGCCACTGTGCATAGTGGAATTGCATTATACCAAGGTGCACGGTGCATTTCGTGTGGTGGAAATACAAATTACAGAGGTTAACTATGAATAATGAAAGTACACTATAACAACGTGGAACGTGCATGGTGCATAGTTGAAGTGCACCGAACGTAGGCGAAGTGTGCATAGTGCATAATAAAAGTGAACTGCCATAGTGCACGATGCATTGTGAATTGTAAAACTACATCGTTCTAATGTGCATGGTGCATAGTGGAAAGTGCACCGTACTAAAGTGAAAAGTACAAGGTGGTTTGTGGGAGTCTAAAGAGTGAAATTGATTGAAATGTTATAATCTTACGGTTTAACAATTTTATTGACGCCGGACGATTATGATTCCACTAAAAATTGGTGGTCCGTGAAATCGAGGCAATATTTCGTTTAATTCTTAGAATCTTGAAAAATCAACGATTTTTCATGTATTTTACGATTCTATTTTCTATTTGAAAACATATTTCATATGTCATTTTGTTTTATTTATTTGGCATAGAAAAAAAATATCTAGGTGTTATTAGTAATTTATTGATAGATTTTTTTTATTTGAGTAATAAGTGAAAATTAAAATAATAACAATCATATAAAACTAATTCCTTTTCTTCGTTGAATTTATTATTATAAAAAATTGTGAAATCATGCAAATTTATGATTTGATTCTACAATTACAATTTCGGTTCATCTTTCGATCTCATCCTTACTCGGCAAAGTCACTACCTTTGTGGGAGCGCACCATAACATGGGGCCATGTGCATAGTGGAATTGCACTATACCAAGGTGCACGGTGCATTTCGTGTGGTGGAAATACAAATTACGAGAGGTTAACTATGAATAATGAAAGTACACTATAACAACGTGGAACGTGCATGGTGCATAGTTGAAGTGCACCGAACGTAGGCGAAGTGTGCATAGTGCATAATAAAAGTGAACTGCCATAGTGCACGATGCATTGTGAATTGTAAAACTACATCGTTCTAATGTGCATGGTGCATAGTGGAAAGTGCACCGTACTAAAGTGAAAAGTACAAGGTGGTTTGTGGGAGTCTAAAGAGTGAAATTGATTGAAATGTTATAATCTTACGGTTTAACAATTTTATTGACGCCGGACGATTATGATTCCACTAAAAATTGGTGGTCAGTGAAATCGGGCAATATTTCGTTTAATTCTTAGAATCTTGAAAAATCAACGATTTTTCATGTATTTTACGATTCTATTTTCTATTTGAAAACATATTTCATATGTCATTTTGTTTTATTTATTTGGCATAGAAAAAAAATATCTAGGTGTTATTAGTAATTTATTGATAGATTTTTTTTATTTGAGTAATAAGTGAAAATTAAAATAATAACAATCATATAAAACTAATTCCTTTTCTTCGTTGAATTTATTATTATAAAAAATTGTGAAATCATGCAAATTTATGATTTGATTCTACAATTACAATTTCGGTTCATCTTTCGATCTCATCCTTACTCGGCAAAGTCACTACCTTTGTGGGAGCGCACCATAACATGGGGCCATGTGCATAGTGGAATTGCATTATACCAAGGTGCACGGTGCATTTCGTGTGGTGGAAATACAAATTACGAGAGGTTAACTATGAATAATGAAAGTACACTATAACAACGTGGAACGTGCATGGTGCATAGTTGAAGTGCACCGAACGTAGGCGAAGTGTGCATAGTGCATAATAAAAGTGAACTGCCATAGTGCACGATGCATTGTGAATTGTAAAACTACATCGTTCTAATGTGCATGGTGCATAGTGGAAAGTGCACCGTACTAAAGTGAAAAGTACAAGGTGGTTTGTGGGAGTCTAAAGAGTGAAATTGATTGAAATGTTATAATCTTACGGTTTAACAATTTTATTGACGCCGGACGATTATGATTCCACTAAAAATTGGTGGTCAGTGAAATCGAGGCAATATTTCGTTTAATTCTTAGAATCTTGAAAAATCAACGATTTTTCATGTATTTTACGATTCTATTTTCTATTTGAAAACATATTTCATATGTCATTTTGTTTTATTTATTTGGCATAGAAAAAAAATATCTAGGTGTTATTAGTAATTTATTGATAGATTTTTTTTATTTGAGTAATAAGTGAAAATTAAAATAATAACAATCATATAAAACTAATTCCTTTTCTTCGTTGAATTTATTATTATAAAAAATTGTGAAATCATGCAAATTTATGATTTGATTCTACAATTACAATTTCGGTTCATCTTTCGATCTCATCCTTACTCGGCAAAGTCACTACCTTTGTGGGAGCGCACCATAACATGGGGCCATGTGCATAGTGGAATTGCACTATACCAAGGTGCACGGTGCATTTCGTGTGGTGGAAATACAAATTACGAGAGGTTAACTATGAATAATGAAAGTACACTATAACAACGTGGAACGTGCATGGTGCATAGTTGAAGTGCACCGAACGTAGGCGAAGTGTGCATAGTGCATAATAAAAGTGAACTGCCATAGTGCACGATGCATTGTGAATTGTAAAACTACATCGTTCTAATGTGCATGGTGCATAGTGGAAAGTGCACCGTACTAAAGTGAAAAGTACAAGGTGGTTTGTGGGAGTCTAAAGAGTGAAATTGATTGAAATGTTATAATCTTACGGTTTAACAATTTTATTGACGCCGGACGATTATGATTCCACTAAAAATTGGTGGTCAGTGAAATCGAGCAATATTTCGTTTAATTCTTAGAATCTTGAAAAATCAACGATTTTTCATGTATTTTACGATTCTATTTTCTATTTGAAAACATATTTCATATGTCATTTTGTTTTATTTATTTGGCATAGAAAAAAAATATCTAGGTGTTATTAGTAATTTATTGATAGATTTTTTATTTGAGTAATAAGTGAAAATTAAAATAATAACAATCATATAAAACTAATTCCTTTTCTTCGTTGAATTTATTATTATAAAAAATTGTGAAATCATGCAAATTTATGATTTGATTCTACAATTACAATTTCGGTTCATCTTTCGATCTCATCCTTACTCGGCAAAGTCACTACCTTTGTGGGAGCGCACCATAACATGGGGCCACTGTGCATAGTGGAATTGCATTATACCAAGGTGCACGGTGCATTTCGTGTGGTGGAAATACAAATTACAGAGGTTAACTATGAATAATGAAAGTACACTATAACAACGTGGAACGTGCATGGTGCATAGTTGAAGTGCACCGAACGTAGGCGAAGTGTGCATAGTGCATAATAAAAGTGAACTGCCATAGTGCACGATGCATTGTGAATTGTAAAACTACATCGTTCTAATGTGCATGGTGCATAGTGGAAAGTGCACCGTACTAAAGTGAAAAGTACAAGGTGGTTTGTGGGAGTCTAAAGAGTGAAATTGATTGAAATGTTATAATCTTACGGTTTAACAATTTTATTGACGCCGGACGATTATGATTCCACTAAAAATTGGTGGTCGAGTGAAATCGGGCAATATTTCGTTTAATTCTTAGAATCTTGAAAAATCAACGATTTTTCATGTATTTTACGATTCTATTTTCTATTTGAAAACATATTTCATATGTCATTTTGTTTTATTTATTTGGCATAGAAAAAAAATATCTAGGTGTTATTAGTAATTTATTGATAGATTTTTTTTATTTGAGTAATAAGTGAAAATTAAAATAATAACAATCATATAAAACTAATTCCTTTTCTTCGTTGAATTTATTATTATAAAAAATTGTGAAATCATGCAAATTTATGATTTGATTCTACAATTACAATTTCGGTTCATCTTTCGATCTCATCCTTACTCGGCAAAGTCACTACCTTTGTGGGAGCGCACCATAACATGGGGCCACATTGCATAGTGGAATTGCACTATACCAAGGTGCACGGTGCATTTCGTGTGGTGGAAATACAAATTACAGAGGTTAACTATGAATAATGAAAGTACACTATAACAACGTGGAACGTGCATGGTGCATAGTTGAAGTGCACCGAACGTAGGCGAAGTGTGCATAGTGCATAATAAAAGTGAACTGCCATAGTGCACGATGCATTGTGAATTGTAACACTACATCGTTCTAATGTGCATGGTGCATAGTGGAAAGTGCACCGTACTAAAGTGAAAAGTACAAGGTGGTTTGTGGGAGTCTAAAGAGTGAAATTGATTGAAATGTTATAATCTTACGGTTTAACAATTTTATTGACGCGGACGATTATGATTCCACTAAAAATTGGTGGTCAGTGAAATCGGGCAATATTTCGTTTAATTCTTAGAATCTTGAAAAATCAACGATTTTTCATGTATTTTACGATTCTATTTTCTATTTGAAAACATATTTCATATGTCATTTTGTTTTATTTATTTGGCATAGAAAAAAAATATCTAGGTGTTATTAGTAATTTATTGATAGATTTTTTTTATTTGAGTAATAAGTGAAAATTAAAATAATAACAATCATATAAAACTAATTCCTTTTCTTCGTTGAATTTATTATTATAAAAAATTGTGAAATCATGCAAATTTATGATTTGATTCTACAATTACAATTTCGGTTCATCTTTCGATCTCATCCTTACTCGGCAAAGTCACTACCTTTGTGGGAGCGCACCATAACATGGGGCCACTGTGCATAGTGGAATTGCACTATACCAAGGTGCACGGTGCATTTCGTGTGGTGGAAATACAAATTACGAGAGGTTAACTATGAATAATGAAAGTACACTATAACAACGTGGAACGTGCATGGTGCATAGTTGAAGTGCACCGAACGTAGGCGAAGTGTGCATAGTGCATAATAAAAGTGAACTGCCATAGTGCACGATGCATTGTGAATTGTAACACTACATCGTTCTAATGTGCATGGTGCATAGTGGAAAGTGCACCGTACTAAAGTGAAAAGTACAAGGTGGTTTGTGGGAGTCTAAAGAGTGAAATTGATTGAAATGTTATAATCTTACGGTTTAACAATTTTATTGACGCCGGACGATTATGATTCCACTAAAAATTGGTGGTCAGTGAAATCGGGCAATATTTCGTTTAATTCTTAGAATCTTGAAAAATCAACGATTTTTCATGTATTTTACGATTCTATTTTCTATTTGAAAACATATTTCATATGTCATTTTGTTTTATTTATTTGGCATAGAAAAAAAATATCTAGGTGTTATTAGTAATTTATTGATAGATTTTTTTTATTTGAGTAATAAGTGAAAATTAAAATAATAACAATCATATAAAACTAATTCCTTTTCTTCGTTGAATTTATTATTATAAAAAATTGTGAAATCATGCAAATTTATGATTTGATTCTACAATTACAATTTCAGTTCATCTTTCGATCTCATCCTTACTCGGCAAAGTCACTACCTTTGTGGGAGCGCACCATAACATGGGGCCACAGTGCATAGTGGAATTGCATTATACCAAGGTGCACGGTGCATTTCGTGTGGTGGAAATACAAATTACAGAGGTTAACTATGAATAATGAAAGTACACTATAACAACGTGGAACGTGCATGGTGCATAGTTGAAGTGCACCGAACGTAGGCGAAGTGTGCATAGTGCATAATAAAAGTGAACTGCCATAGTGCACGATGCATTGTGAATTGTAAAACTACATCGTTCTAATGTGCATGGTGCATAGTGGAAAGTGCACCGTACTAAAGTGAAAAGTACAAGGTGGTTTGTGGGAGTCTAAAGAGTGAAATTGATTGAAATGTTATAATCTTACGGTTTAACAATTTTATTGACGCCGGACGATTATGATTCCACTAAAAATTGGTGGTCAGTGAAATCGAGCAATATTTCGTTTAATTCTTAGAATCTTGAAAAATCAACGATTTTTCATGTATTTTACGATTCTATTTTCTATTTGAAAACATATTTCATATGTCATTTTGTTTTATTTATTTGGCATAGAAAAAAAATATCTAGGTGTTATTAGTAATTTATTGATAGATTTTTTTTATTTGAGTAATAAGTGAAAATTAAAATAATAACAATCATATAAAACTAATTCCTTTTCTTCGTTGAATTTATTATTATAAAAAATTGTGAAATCATGCAAATTTATGATTTGATTCTACAATTACAATTTCGGTTCATCTTTCGATCTCATCCTTACTCGGCAAAGTCACTACCTTTGTGGGAGCGCACCATAACATGGGGCCACTGTGCATAGTGGAATTGCATTATACCAAGGTGCACGGTGCATTTCGTGTGGTGGAAATACAAATTACAGAGGTTAACTATGAATAATGAAAGTACACTATAACAACGTGGAACGTGCATGGTGCATAGTTGAAGTGCACCGAACGTAGGCGAAGTGTGCATAGTGCATAATAAAAGTGAACCTGCCATAGTGCACGATGCATTGTGAATTGTAACACTACATCGTTCTAATGTGCATGGTGCATAGTGGAAAGTGCACCGTACTAAAGTGAAAAGTACAAGGTGGTTTGTGGGAGTCTAAAGAGTGAAATTGATTGAAATGTTATAATCTTACGGTTTAACAATTTTATTGACGCCGGACGATTATGATTCCACTAAAAATTGGTGGTCAGTGAAATCGGGCAATATTTCGTTTAATTCTTAGAATCTTGAAAAATCAACGATTTTTCATGTATTTTACGATTCTATTTTCTATTTGAAAACATATTTCATATGTCATTTTGTTTTATTTATTTGGCATAGAAAAAAAATATCTAGGTGTTATTAGTAATTTATTGATAGATTTTTTTTATTTGAGTAATAAGTGAAAATTAAAATAATAACAATCATATAAAACTAATTCCTTTTCTTCGTTGAATTTATTATTATAAAAAATTGTGAAATCATGCAAATTTATGATTTGATTCTACAATTACAATTTCAGTTCATCTTTCGATCTCATCCTTACTCGGCAAAGTCACTACCTTTGTGGGAGCGCACCATAACATGGGGCCACATGTGCATAGTGGAATTGCACTATACCAAGGTGCACGGTGCATTTCGTGTGGTGGAAATACAAATTACGAGAGGTTAACTATGAATAATGAAAGTACACTATAACAACGTGGAACGTGCATGGTGCATAGTTGAAGTGCACCGAACGTAGGCGAAGTGTGCATAGTGCATAATAAAAGTGAACCTGCCATAGTGCACGATGCATTGTGAATTGTAAAACTACATCGTTCTAATGTGCATGGTGCATAGTGGAAAGTGCACCGTACTAAAGTGAAAAGTACAAGGTGGTTTGTGGGAGTCTAAAGAGTGAAATTGATTGAAATGTTATAATCTTACGGTTTAACAATTTTATTGACGCCGGACGATTATGATTCCACTAAAAATTGGTGGTCAGTGAAATCGGGCAATATTTCGTTTAATTCTTAGAATCTTGAAAAATCAACGATTTTTCATGTATTTTACGATTCTATTTTCTATTTGAAAACATATTTCATATGTCATTTTGTTTTATTTATTTGGCATAGAAAAAAAATATCTAGGTGTTATTAGTAATTTATTGATAGATTTTTTTTATTTGAGTAATAAGTGAAAATTAAAATAATAACAATCATATAAAACTAATTCCTTTTCTTCGTTGAATTTATTATTATAAAAAATTGTGAAATCATGCAAATTTATGATTTGATTCTACAATTACAATTTCGGTTCATCTTTCGATCTCATCCTTACTCGGCAAAGTCACTACCTTTGTGGGAGCGCACCATAACATGGGGCCCTGTGCATAGTGGAATTGCACTATACCAAGGTGCACGGTGCATTTCGTGTGGTGGAAATACAAATTACAGAGGTTAACTATGAATAATGAAAGTACACTATAACAACGTGGAACGTGCATGGTGCATAGTTGAAGTGCACCGAACGTAGGCGAAGTGTGCATAGTGCATAATAAAAGTGAACTGCCATAGTGCACGATGCATTGTGAATTGTAACACTACATCGTTCTAATGTGCATGGTGCATAGTGGAAAGTGCACCGTACTAAAGTGAAAAGTACAAGGTGGTTTGTGGGAGTCTAAAGAGTGAAATTGATTGAAATGTTATAATCTTACGGTTTAACAATTTTATTGACGCCGGACGATTATGATTCCACTAAAAATTGGTGGTCAGTGAAATCGGGCAATATTTCGTTTAATTCTTAGAATCTTGAAAAATCAACGATTTTTCATGTATTTTACGATTCTATTTTCTATTTGAAAACATATTTCATATGTCATTTTGTTTTATTTATTTGGCATAGAAAAAAAATATCTAGGTGTTATTAGTAATTTATTGATAGATTTTTTTTATTTGAGTAATAAGTGAAAATTAAAATAATAACAATCATATAAAACTAATTCCTTTTCTTCGTTGAATTTATTATTATAAAAAATTGTGAAATCATGCAAATTTATGATTTGATTCTACAATTACAATTTCGGTTCATCTTTCGATCTCATCCTTACTCGGCAAAGTCACTACCTTTGTGGGAGCGCACCATAACATGGGGCCATGTGCATAGTGGAATTGCATTATACCAAGGTGCACGGTGCATTTCGTGTGGTGGAAATACAAATTACGAGAGGTTAACTATGAATAATGAAAGTACACTATAACAACGTGGAACGTGCATGGTGCATAGTTGAAGTGCACCGAACGTAGGCGAAGTGTGCATAGTGCATAATAAAAGTGAACTGCCATAGTGCACGATGCATTGTGAATTGTAAAACTACATCGTTCTAATGTGCATGGTGCATAGTGGAAAGTGCACCGTACTAAAGTGAAAAGTACAAGGTGGTTTGTGGGAGTCTAAAGAGTGAAATTGATTGAAATGTTATAATCTTACGGTTTAACAATTTTATTGACGCCGGACGATTATGATTCCACTAAAAATTGGTGGTCAGTGAAATCGGGCAATATTTCGTTTAATTCTTAGAATCTTGAAAAATCAACGATTTTTCATGTATTTTACGATTCTATTTTCTATTTGAAAACATATTTCATATGTCATTTTGTTTTATTTATTTGGCATAGAAAAAAAATATCTAGGTGTTATTAGTAATTTATTGATAGATTTTTTTATTTGAGTAATAAGTGAAAATTAAAATAATAACAATCATATAAAACTAATTCCTTTTCTTCGTTGAATTTATTATTATAAAAAATTGTGAAATCATGCAAATTTATGATTTGATTCTACAATTACAATTTCGGTTCATCTTTCGATCTCATCCTTACTCGGCAAAGTCACTACCTTTGTGGGAGCGCACCATAACATGGGGCCACGTGCATAGTGGAATTGCACTATACCAAGGTGCACGGTGCATTTCGTGTGGTGGAAATACAAATTACAGAGGTTAACTATGAATAATGAAAGTACACTATAACAACGTGGAACGTGCATGGTGCATAGTTGAAGTGCACCGAACGTAGGCGAAGTGTGCATAGTGCATAATAAAAGTGAACTGCCATAGTGCACGATGCATTGTGAATTGTAAAACTACATCGTTCTAATGTGCATGGTGCATAGTGGAAAGTGCACCGTACTAAAGTGAAAAGTACAAGGTGGTTTGTGGGAGTCTAAAGAGTGAAATTGATTGAAATGTTATAATCTTACGGTTTAACAATTTTATTGACGCCGGACGATTATGATTCCACTAAAAATTGGTGGTCAGTGAAATCGGGCAATATTTCGTTTAATTCTTAGAATCTTGAAAAATCAACGATTTTTCATGTATTTTACGATTCTATTTTCTATTTGAAAACATATTTCATATGTCATTTTGTTTTATTTATTTGGCATAGAAAAAAAATATCTAGGTGTTATTAGTAATTTATTGATAGATTTTTTTTATTTGAGTAATAAGTGAAAATTAAAATAATAACAATCATATAAAACTAATTCCTTTTCTTCGTTGAATTTATTATTATAAAAAATTGTGAAATCATGCAAATTTATGATTTGATTCTACAATTACAATTTCGGTTCATCTTTCGATCTCATCCTTACTCGGCAAAGTCACTACCTTTGTGGGAGCGCACCATAACATGGGGCCACTGTGCATAGTGGAATTGCACTATACCAAGGTGCACGGTGCATTTCGTGTGGTGGAAATACAAATTACGAGAGGTTAACTATGAATAATGAAAGTACACTATAACAACGTGGAACGTGCATGGTGCATAGTTGAAGTGCACCGAACGTAGGCGAAGTGTGCATAGTGCATAATAAAAGTGAACTGCCATAGTGCACGATGCATTGTGAATTGTAACACTACATCGTTCTAATGTGCATGGTGCATAGTGGAAAGTGCACCGTACTAAAGTGAAAAGTACAAGGTGGTTTGTGGGAGTCTAAAGAGTGAAATTGATTGAAATGTTATAATCTTACGGTTTAACAATTTTATTGACGCCGGACGATTATGATTCCACTAAAAATTGGTGGTCAGTGAAATCGAGGCAATATTTCGTTTAATTCTTAGAATCTTGAAAAATCAACGATTTTTCATGTATTTTACGATTCTATTTTCTATTTGAAAACATATTTCATATGTCATTTTGTTTTATTTATTTGGCATAGAAAAAAAATATCTAGGTGTTATTAGTAATTTATTGATAGATTTTTTTTATTTGAGTAATAAGTGAAAATTAAAATAATAACAATCATATAAAACTAATTCCTTTTCTTCGTTGAATTTATTATTATAAAAAATTGTGAAATCATGCAAATTTATGATTTGATTCTACAATTACAATTTCGGTTCATCTTTCGATCTCATCCTTACTCGGCAAAGTCACTACCTTTGTGGGAGCGCACCATAACATGGGGCCACTGTGCATAGTGGAATTGCATTATACCAAGGTGCACGGTGCATTTCGTGTGGTGGAAATACAAATTACGAGAGGTTAACTATGAATAATGAAAGTACACTATAACAACGTGGAACGTGCATGGTGCATAGTTGAAGTGCACCGAACGTAGGCGAAGTGTGCATAGTGCATAATAAAAGTGAACTGCCATAGTGCACGATGCATTGTGAATTGTAAAACTACATCGTTCTAATGTGCATGGTGCATAGTGGAAAGTGCACCGTACTAAAGTGAAAAGTACAAGGTGGTTTGTGGGAGTCTAAAGAGTGAAATTGATTGAAATGTTATAATCTTACGGTTTAACAATTTTATTGACGCCGGACGATTATGATTCCACTAAAAATTGGTGGTCCGTGAAATCTGGCAATATTTCGTTTAATTCTTAGAATCTTGAAAAATCAACGATTTTTCATGTATTTTACGATTCTATTTTCTATTTGAAAACATATTTCATATGTCATTTTGTTTTATTTATTTGGCATAGAAAAAAAATATCTAGGTGTTATTAGTAATTTATTGATAGATTTTTTTTATTTGAGTAATAAGTGAAAATTAAAATAATAACAATCATATAAAACTAATTCCTTTTCTTCGTTGAATTTATTATTATAAAAAATTGTGAAATCATGCAAATTTATGATTTGATTCTACAATTACAATTTCGGTTCATCTTTCGATCTCATCCTTACTCGGCAAAGTCACTACCTTTGTGGGAGCGCACCATAACATGGGGCCATGTGCATAGTGGAATTGCACTATACCAAGGTGCACGGTGCATTTCGTGTGGTGGAAATACAAATTACGAGAGGTTAACTATGAATAATGAAAGTACACTATAACAACGTGGAACGTGCATGGTGCATAGTTGAAGTGCACCGAACGTAGGCGAAGTGTGCATAGTGCATAATAAAAGTGAACTGCCATAGTGCACGATGCATTGTGAATTGTAACACTACATCGTTCTAATGTGCATGGTGCATAGTGGAAAGTGCACCGTACTAAAGTGAAAAGTACAAGGTGGTTTGTGGGAGTCTAAAGAGTGAAATTGATTGAAATGTTATAATCTTACGGTTTAACAATTTTATTGACGCCGGACGATTATGATTCCACTAAAAATTGGTGGTCCGTGAAATCGGGCAATATTTCGTTTAATTCTTAGAATCTTGAAAAATCAACGATTTTTCATGTATTTTACGATTCTATTTTCTATTTGAAAACATATTTCATATGTCATTTTGTTTTATTTATTTGGCATAGAAAAAAAATATCTAGGTGTTATTAGTAATTTATTGATAGATTTTTTTTATTTGAGTAATAAGTGAAAATTAAAATAATAACAATCATATAAAACTAATTCCTTTTCTTCGTTGAATTTATTATTATAAAAAATTGTGAAATCATGCAAATTTATGATTTGATTCTACAATTACAATTTCAGTTCATCTTTCGATCTCATCCTTACTCGGCAAAGTCACTACCTTTGTGGGAGCGCACCATAACATGGGGCCCTGTGCATAGTGGAATTGCACTATACCAAGGTGCACGGTGCATTTCGTGTGGTGGAAATACAAATTACGAGAGGTTAACTATGAATAATGAAAGTACACTATAACAACGTGGAACGTGCATGGTGCATAGTTGAAGTGCACCGAACGTAGGCGAAGTGTGCATAGTGCATAATAAAAGTGAACTGCCATAGTGCACGATGCATTGTGAATTGTAAAACTACATCGTTCTAATGTGCATGGTGCATAGTGGAAAGTGCACCGTACTAAAGTGAAAAGTACAAGGTGGTTTGTGGGAGTCTAAAGAGTGAAATTGATTGAAATGTTATAATCTTACGGTTTAACAATTTTATTGACGCCGGACGATTATGATTCCACTAAAAATTGGTGGTCGAGTGAAATCGAGGCAATATTTCGTTTAATTCTTAGAATCTTGAAAAATCAACGATTTTTCATGTATTTTACGATTCTATTTTCTATTTGAAAACATATTTCATATGTCATTTTGTTTTATTTATTTGGCATAGAAAAAAAATATCTAGGTGTTATTAGTAATTTATTGATAGATTTTTTTTATTTGAGTAATAAGTGAAAATTAAAATAATAACAATCATATAAAACTAATTCCTTTTCTTCGTTGAATTTATTATTATAAAAAATTGTGAAATCATGCAAATTTATGATTTGATTCTACAATTACAATTTCGGTTCATCTTTCGATCTCATCCTTACTCGGCAAAGTCACTACCTTTGTGGGAGCGCACCATAACATGGGGCCATGTGCATAGTGGAATTGCACTATACCAAGGTGCACGGTGCATTTCGTGTGGTGGAAATACAAATTACGAGAGGTTAACTATGAATAATGAAAGTACACTATAACAACGTGGAACGTGCATGGTGCATAGTTGAAGTGCACCGAACGTAGGCGAAGTGTGCATAGTGCATAATAAAAGTGAACTGCCATAGTGCACGATGCATTGTGAATTGTAACACTACATCGTTCTAATGTGCATGGTGCATAGTGGAAAGTGCACCGTACTAAAGTGAAAAGTACAAGGTGGTTTGTGGGAGTCTAAAGAGTGAAATTGATTGAAATGTTATAATCTTACGGTTTAACAATTTTATTGACGCCGGACGATTATGATTCCACTAAAAATTGGTGGTCCGTGAAATCAGGCAATATTTCGTTTAATTCTTAGAATCTTGAAAAATCAACGATTTTTCATGTATTTTACGATTCTATTTTCTATTTGAAAACATATTTCATATGTCATTTTGTTTTATTTATTTGGCATAGAAAAAAAATATCTAGGTGTTATTAGTAATTTATTGATAGATTTTTTTTTATTTGAGTAATAAGTGAAAATTAAAATAATAACAATCATATAAAACTAATTCCTTTTCTTCGTTGAATTTATTATTATAAAAAATTGTGAAATCATGCAAATTTATGATTTGATTCTACAATTACAATTTCAGTTCATCTTTCGATCTCATCCTTACTCGGCAAAGTCACTACCTTTGTGGGAGCGCACCATAACATGGGGCCCTGTGCATAGTGGAATTGCATTATACCAAGGTGCACGGTGCATTTCGTGTGGTGGAAATACAAATTACAGAGGTTAACTATGAATAATGAAAGTACACTATAACAACGTGGAACGTGCATGGTGCATAGTTGAAGTGCACCGAACGTAGGCGAAGTGTGCATAGTGCATAATAAAAGTGAACTGCCATAGTGCACGATGCATTGTGAATTGTAAAACTACATCGTTCTAATGTGCATGGTGCATAGTGGAAAGTGCACCGTACTAAAGTGAAAAGTACAAGGTGGTTTGTGGGAGTCTAAAGAGTGAAATTGATTGAAATGTTATAATCTTACGGTTTAACAATTTTATTGACGCCGGACGATTATGATTCCACTAAAAATTGGTGGTCAGTGAAATCGGGCAATATTTCGTTTAATTCTTAGAATCTTGAAAAATCAACGATTTTTCATGTATTTTACGATTCTATTTTCTATTTGAAAACATATTTCATATGTCATTTTGTTTTATTTATTTGGCATAGAAAAAAAATATCTAGGTGTTATTAGTAATTTATTGATAGATTTTTTTTATTTGAGTAATAAGTGAAAATTAAAATAATAACAATCATATAAAACTAATTCCTTTTCTTCGTTGAATTTATTATTATAAAAAATTGTGAAATCATGCAAATTTATGATTTGATTCTACAATTACAATTTCGGTTCATCTTTCGATCTCATCCTTACTCGGCAAAGTCACTACCTTTGTGGGAGCGCACCATAACATGGGGCCCTGTGCATAGTGGAATTGCACTATACCAAGGTGCACGGTGCATTTCGTGTGGTGGAAATACAAATTACAGAGGTTAACTATGAATAATGAAAGTACACTATAACAACGTGGAACGTGCATGGTGCATAGTTGAAGTGCACCGAACGTAGGCGAAGTGTGCATAGTGCATAATAAAAGTGAACTGCCATAGTGCACGATGCATTGTGAATTGTAAAACTACATCGTTCTAATGTGCATGGTGCATAGTGGAAAGTGCACCGTACTAAAGTGAAAAGTACAAGGTGGTTTGTGGGAGTCTAAAGAGTGAAATTGATTGAAATGTTATAATCTTACGGTTTAACAATTTTATTGACGCCGGACGATTATGATTCCACTAAAAATTGGTGGTCAGTGAAATCGGGCAATATTTCGTTTAATTCTTAGAATCTTGAAAAATCAACGATTTTTCATGTATTTTACGATTCTATTTTCTATTTGAAAACATATTTCATATGTCATTTTGTTTTATTTATTTGGCATAGAAAAAAAATATCTAGGTGTTATTAGTAATTTATTGATAGATTTTTTTTTATTTGAGTAATAAGTGAAAATTAAAATAATAACAATCATATAAAACTAATTCCTTTTCTTCGTTGAATTTATTATTATAAAAAATTGTGAAATCATGCAAATTTATGATTTGATTCTACAATTACAATTTCGGTTCATCTTTCGATCTCATCCTTACTCGGCAAAGTCACTACCTTTGTGGGAGCGCACCATAACATGGGGCCACTGTGCATAGTGGAATTGCACTATACCAAGGTGCACGGTGCATTTCGTGTGGTGGAAATACAAATTACGAGAGGTTAACTATGAATAATGAAAGTACACTATAACAACGTGGAACGTGCATGGTGCATAGTTGAAGTGCACCGAACGTAGGCGAAGTGTGCATAGTGCATAATAAAAGTGAACTGCCATAGTGCACGATGCATTGTGAATTGTAACACTACATCGTTCTAATGTGCATGGTGCATAGTGCAAAGTGCACCGTACTAAAGTGAAAAGTACAAGGTGGTTTGTGGGAGTCTAAAGAGTGAAATTGATTGAAATGTTATAATCTTACGGTTTAACAATTTTATTGACGCCGGACGATTATGATTCCACTAAAAATTGGTGGTCAGTGAAATCGGGCAATATTTCGTTTAATTCTTAGAATCTTGAAAAATCAACGATTTTTCATGTATTTTACGATTCTATTTTCTATTTGAAAACATATTTCATATGTCATTTTGTTTTATTTATTTGGCATAGAAAAAAAATATCTAGGTGTTATTAGTAATTTATTGATAGATTTTTTTTATTTGAGTAATAAGTGAAAATTAAAATAATAACAATCATATAAAACTAATTCCTTTTCTTCGTTGAATTTATTATTATAAAAAATTGTGAAATCATGCAAATTTATGATTTGATTCTACAATTACAATTTCGGTTCATCTTTCGATCTCATCCTTACTCGGCAAAGTCACTACCTTTGTGGGAGCGCACCATAACATGGGGCCCTGTGCATAGTGGAATTGCATTATACCAAGGTGCACGGTGCATTTCGTGTGGTGGAAATACAAATTACAGAGGTTAACTATGAATAATGAAAGTACACTATAACAACGTGGAACGTGCATGGTGCATAGTTGAAGTGCACCGAACGTAGGCGAAGTGTGCATAGTGCATAATAAAAGTGAACTGCCATAGTGCACGATGCATTGTGAATTGTAAAACTACATCGTTCTAATGTGCATGGTGCATAGTGGAAAGTGCACCGTACTAAAGTGAAAAGTACAAGGTGGTTTGTGGGAGTCTAAAGAGTGAAATTGATTGAAATGTTATAATCTTACGGTTTAACAATTTTATTGACGCCGGACGATTATGATTCCACTAAAAATTGGTGGTCAGTGAAATCGGGCAATATTTCGTTTAATTCTTAGAATCTTGAAAAATCAACGATTTTTCATGTATTTTACGATTCTATTTTCTATTTGAAAACATATTTCATATGTCATTTTGTTTTATTTATTTGGCATAGAAAAAAAATATCTAGGTGTTATTAGTAATTTATTGATAGATTTTTTTTATTTGAGTAATAAGTGAAAATTAAAATAATAACAATCATATAAAACTAATTCCTTTTCTTCGTTGAATTTATTATTATAAAAAATTGTGAAATCATGCAAATTTATGATTTGATTCTACAATTACAATTTCAGTTCATCTTTCGATCTCATCCTTACTCGGCAAAGTCACTACCTTTGTGGGAGCGCACCATAACATGGGGCCCTGTGCATAGTGGAATTGCACTATACCAAGGTGCACGGTGCATTTCGTGTGGTGGAAATACAAATTACGAGAGGTTAACTATGAATAATGAAAGTACACTATAACAACGTGGAACGTGCATGGTGCATAGTTGAAGTGCACCGAACGTAGGCGAAGTGTGCATAGTGCATAATAAAAGTGAACTGCCATAGTGCACGATGCATTGTGAATTGTAAAACTACATCGTTCTAATGTGCATGGTGCATAGTGGAAAGTGCACCGTACTAAAGTGAAAAGTACAAGGTGGTTTGTGGGAGTCTAAAGAGTGAAATTGATTGAAATGTTATAATCTTACGGTTTAACAATTTTATTGACGCCGGACGATTATGATTCCACTAAAAATTGGTGGTCCGTGAAATCGGGCAATATTTCGTTTAATTCTTAGAATCTTGAAAAATCAACGATTTTTCATGTATTTTACGATTCTATTTTCTATTTGAAAACATATTTCATATGTCATTTTGTTTTATTTATTTGGCATAGAAAAAAAATATCTAGGTGTTATTAGTAATTTATTGATAGATTTTTTTTATTTGAGTAATAAGTGAAAATTAAAATAATAACAATCATATAAAACTAATTCCTTTTCTTCGTTGAATTTATTATTATAAAAAATTGTGAAATCATGCAAATTTATGATTTGATTCTACAATTACAATTTCGGTTCATCTTTCGATCTCATCCTTACTCGGCAAAGTCACTACCTTTGTGGGAGCGCACCATAACATGGGGCCCTGTGCATAGTGGAATTGCACTATACCAAGGTGCACGGTGCATTTCGTGTGGTGGAAATACAAATTACAGAGGTTAACTATGAATAATGAAAGTACACTATAACAACGTGGAACGTGCATGGTGCATAGTTGAAGTGCACCGAACGTAGGCGAAGTGTGCATAGTGCATAATAAAAGTGAACCTGCCATAGTGCACGATGCATTGTGAATTGTAACACTACATCGTTCTAATGTGCATGGTGCATAGTGGAAAGTGCACCGTACTAAAGTGAAAAGTACAAGGTGGTTTGTGGGAGTCTAAAGAGTGAAATTGATTGAAATGTTATAATCTTACGGTTTAACAATTTTATTGACGCCGGACGATTATGATTCCACTAAAAATTGGTGGTCCGTGAAATCGAGGCAATATTTCGTTTAATTCTTAGAATCTTGAAAAATCAACGATTTTTCATGTATTTTACGATTCTATTTTCTATTTGAAAACATATTTCATATGTCATTTTGTTTTATTTATTTGGCATAGAAAAAAAATATCTAGGTGTTATTAGTAATTTATTGATAGATTTTTTTTATTTGAGTAATAAGTGAAAATTAAAATAATAACAATCATATAAAACTAATTCCTTTTCTTCGTTGAATTTATTATTATAAAAAATTGTGAAATCATGCAAATTTATGATTTGATTCTACAATTACAATTTCGGTTCATCTTTCGATCTCATCCTTACTCGGCAAAGTCACTACCTTTGTGGGAGCGCACCATAACATGGGGCCACGTGCATAGTGGAATTGCATTATACCAAGGTGCACGGTGCATTTCGTGTGGTGGAAATACAAATTACGAGAGGTTAACTATGAATAATGAAAGTACACTATAACAACGTGGAACGTGCATGGTGCATAGTTGAAGTGCACCGAACGTAGGCGAAGTGTGCATAGTGCATAATAAAAGTGAACTGCCATAGTGCACGATGCATTGTGAATTGTAAAACTACATCGTTCTAATGTGCATGGTGCATAGTGGAAAGTGCACCGTACTAAAGTGAAAAGTACAAGGTGGTTTGTGGGAGTCTAAAGAGTGAAATTGATTGAAATGTTATAATCTTACGGTTTAACAATTTTATTGACGCCGGACGATTATGATTCCACTAAAAATTGGTGGTCAGTGAAATCGGGCAATATTTCGTTTAATTCTTAGAATCTTGAAAAATCAACGATTTTTCATGTATTTTACGATTCTATTTTCTATTTGAAAACATATTTCATATGTCATTTTGTTTTATTTATTTGGCATAGAAAAAAAATATCTAGGTGTTATTAGTAATTTATTGATAGATTTTTTTTATTTGAGTAATAAGTGAAAATTAAAATAATAACAATCATATAAAACTAATTCCTTTTCTTCGTTGAATTTATTATTATAAAAAATTGTGAAATCATGCAAATTTATGATTTGATTCTACAATTACAATTTCGGTTCATCTTTCGATCTCATCCTTACTCGGCAAAGTCACTACCTTTGTGGGAGCGCACCATAACATGGGGCCACATGTGCATAGTGGAATTGCACTATACCAAGGTGCACGGTGCATTTCGTGTGGTGGAAATACAAATTACGAGAGGTTAACTATGAATAATGAAAGTACACTATAACAACGTGGAACGTGCATGGTGCATAGTTGAAGTGCACCGAACGTAGGCGAAGTGTGCATAGTGCATAATAAAAGTGAACTGCCATAGTGCACGATGCATTGTGAATTGTAAAACTACATCATTCTAATGTGCATGGTGCATAGTGGAAAGTGCACCGTACTAAAGTGAAAAGTACAAGGTGGTTTGTGGGAGTCTAAAGAGTGAAATTGATTGAAATGTTATAATCTTACGGTTTAACAATTTTATTGACGCCGGACGATTATGATTCCACTAAAAATTGGTGGTCGTGAAATCGGGCAATATTTCGTTTAATTCTTAGAATCTTGAAAAATCAACGATTTTTCATGTATTTTACGATTCTATTTTCTATTTGAAAACATATTTCATATGTCATTTTGTTTTATTTATTTGGCATAGAAAAAAAATATCTAGGTGTTATTAGTAATTTATTGATAGATTTTTTATTTGAGTAATAAGTGAAAATTAAAATAATAACAATCATATAAAACTAATTCCTTTTCTTCGTTGAATTTATTATTATAAAAAATTGTGAAATCATGCAAATTTATGATTTGATTCTACAATTACAATTTCGGTTCATCTTTCGATCTCATCCTTACTCGGCAAAGTCACTACCTTTGTGGGAGCGCACCATAACATGGGGCCACGTGCATAGTGGAATTGCACTATACCAAGGTGCACGGTGCATTTCGTGTGGTGGAAATACAAATTACGAGAGGTTAACTATGAATAATGAAAGTACACTATAACAACGTGGAACGTGCATGGTGCATAGTTGAAGTGCACCGAACGTAGGCGAAGTGTGCATAGTGCATAATAAAAGTGAACTGCCATAGTGCACGATGCATTGTGAATTGTAAAACTACATCGTTCTAATGTGCATGGTGCATAGTGGAAAGTGCACCGTACTAAAGTGAAAAGTACAAGGTGGTTTGTGGGAGTCTAAAGAGTGAAATTGATTGAAATGTTATAATCTTACGGTTTAACAATTTTATTGACGCCGGACGATTATGATTCCACTAAAAATTGGTGGTCCGTGAAATCGAGGCAATATTTCGTTTAATTCTTAGAATCTTGAAAAATCAACGATTTTTCATGTATTTTACGATTCTATTTTCTATTTGAAAACATATTTCATATGTCATTTTGTTTTATTTATTTGGCATAGAAAAAAAATATCTAGGTGTTATTAGTAATTTATTGATAGATTTTTTTTATTTGAGTAATAAGTGAAAATTAAAATAATAACAATCATATAAAACTAATTCCTTTTCTTCGTTGAATTTATTATTATAAAAAATTGTGAAATCATGCAAATTTATGATTTGATTCTACAATTACAATTTCGGTTCATCTTTCGATCTCATCCTTACTCGGCAAAGTCACTACCTTTGTGGGAGCGCACCATAACATGGGGCCCTGTGCATAGTGGAATTGCACTATACCAAGGTGCACGGTGCATTTCGTGTGGTGGAAATACAAATTACAGAGGTTAACTATGAATAATGAAAGTACACTATAACAACGTGGAACGTGCATGGTGCATAGTTGAAGTGCACCGAACGTAGGCGAAGTGTGCATAGTGCATAATAAAAGTGAACTGCCATAGTGCACGATGCATTGTGAATTGTAAAACTACATCGTTCTAATGTGCATGGTGCATAGTGGAAAGTGCACCGTACTAAAGTGAAAAGTACAAGGTGGTTTGTGGGAGTCTAAAGAGTGAAATTGATTGAAATGTTATAATCTTACGGTTTAACAATTTTATTGACGCCGGACGATTATGATTCCACTAAAAATTGGTGGTCCGTGAAATCGGGCAATATTTCGTTTAATTCTTAGAATCTTGAAAAATCAACGATTTTTCATGTATTTTACGATTCTATTTTCTATTTGAAAACATATTTCATATGTCATTTTGTTTTATTTATTTGGCATAGAAAAAAAATATCTAGGTGTTATTAGTAATTTATTGATAGATTTTTTTTTATTTGAGTAATAAGTGAAAATTAAAATAATAACAATCATATAAAACTAATTCCTTTTCTTCGTTGAATTTATTATTATAAAAAATTGTGAAATCATGCAAATTTATGATTTGATTCTACAATTACAATTTCGGTTCATCTTTCGATCTCATCCTTACTCGGCAAAGTCACTACCTTTGTGGGAGCGCACCATAACATGGGGCCACTGTGCATAGTGGAATTGCACTATACCAAGGTGCACGGTGCATTTCGTGTGGTGGAAATACAAATTACGGAGGTTAACTATGAATAATGAAAGTACACTATAACAACGTGGAACGTGCATGGTGCATAGTTGAAGTGCACCGAACGTAGGCGAAGTGTGCATAGTGCATAATAAAAGTGAACTGCCATAGTGCACGATGCATTGTGAATTGTAAAACTACATCGTTCTAATGTGCATGGTGCATAGTGGAAAGTGCACCGTACTAAAGTGAAAAGTACAAGGTGGTTTGTGGGAGTCTAAAGAGTGAAATTGATTGAAATGTTATAATCTTACGGTTTAACAATTTTATTGACGCCGGACGATTATGATTCCACTAAAAATTGGTGGTCAGTGAAATCGGGCAATATTTCGTTTAATTCTTAGAATCTTGAAAAATCAACGATTTTTCATGTATTTTACGATTCTATTTTCTATTTGAAAACATATTTCATATGTCATTTTGTTTTATTTATTTGGCATAGAAAAAAAATATCTAGGTGTTATTAGTAATTTATTGATAGATTTTTTATTTGAGTAATAAGTGAAAATTAAAATAATAACAATCATATAAAACTAATTCCTTTTCTTCGTTGAATTTATTATTATAAAAAATTGTGAAATCATGCAAATTTATGATTTGATTCTACAATTACAATTTCAGTTCATCTTTCGATCTCATCCTTACTCGGCAAAGTCACTACCTTTGTGGGAGCGCACCATAACATGGGGCCACGTGCATAGTGGAATTGCATTATACCAAGGTGCACGGTGCATTTCGTGTGGTGGAAATACAAATTACAGAGGTTAACTATGAATAATGAAAGTACACTATAACAACGTGGAACGTGCATGGTGCATAGTTGAAGTGCACCGAACGTAGGCGAAGTGTGCATAGTGCATAATAAAAGTGAACTTGCCATAGTGCACGATGCATTGTGAATTGTAAAACTACATCATTCTAATGTGCATGGTGCATAGTGGAAAGTGCACCGTACTAAAGTGAAAAGTACAAGGTGGTTTGTGGGAGTCTAAAGAGTGAAATTGATTGAAATGTTATAATCTTACGGTTTAACAATTTTATTGACGCCGGACGATTATGATTCCACTAAAAATTGGTGGTCAGTGAAATCGGGCAATATTTCGTTTAATTCTTAGAATCTTGAAAAATCAACGATTTTTCATGTATTTTACGATTCTATTTTCTATTTGAAAACATATTTCATATGTCATTTTGTTTTATTTATTTGGCATAGAAAAAAAATATCTAGGTGTTATTAGTAATTTATTGATAGATTTTTTTTATTTGAGTAATAAGTGAAAATTAAAATAATAACAATCATATAAAACTAATTCCTTTTCTTCGTTGAATTTATTATTATAAAAAATTGTGAAATCATGCAAATTTATGATTTGATTCTACAATTACAATTTCGGTTCATCTTTCGATCTCATCCTTACTCGGCAAAGTCACTACCTTTGTGGGAGCGCACCATAACATGGGGCCACGTGCATAGTGGAATTGCATTATACCAAGGTGCACGGTGCATTTCGTGTGGTGGAAATACAAATTACAGAGGTTAACTATGAATAATGAAAGTACACTATAACAACGTGGAACGTGCATGGTGCATAGTTGAAGTGCACCGAACGTAGGCGAAGTGTGCATAGTGCATAATAAAAGTGAACTGCCATAGTGCACGATGCATTGTGAATTGTAAAACTACATCGTTCTAATGTGCATGGTGCATAGTGGAAAGTGCACCGTACTAAAGTGAAAAGTACAAGGTGGTTTGTGGGAGTCTAAAGAGTGAAATTGATTGAAATGTTATAATCTTACGGTTTAACAATTTTATTGACGCCGGACGATTATGATTCCACTAAAAATTGGTGGTCCGTGAAATCGGGCAATATTTCGTTTAATTCTTAGAATCTTGAAAAATCAACGATTTTTCATGTATTTTACGATTCTATTTTCTATTTGAAAACATATTTCATATGTCATTTTGTTTTATTTATTTGGCATAGAAAAAAAATATCTAGGTGTTATTAGTAATTTATTGATAGATTTTTTTTATTTGAGTAATAAGTGAAAATTAAAATAATAACAATCATATAAAACTAATTCCTTTTCTTCGTTGAATTTATTATTATAAAAAATTGTGAAATCATGCAAATTTATGATTTGATTCTACAATTACAATTTCGGTTCATCTTTCGATCTCATCCTTACTCGGCAAAGTCACTACCTTTGTGGGAGCGCACCATAACATGGGGCCACTGTGCATAGTGGAATTGCATTATACCAAGGTGCACGGTGCATTTCGTGTGGTGGAAATACAAATTACGAGAGGTTAACTATGAATAATGAAAGTACACTATAACAACGTGGAACGTGCATGGTGCATAGTTGAAGTGCACCGAACGTAGGCGAAGTGTGCATAGTGCATAATAAAAGTGAACTGCCATAGTGCACGATGCATTGTGAATTGTAAAACTACATCGTTCTAATGTGCATGGTGCATAGTGGAAAGTGCACCGTACTAAAGTGAAAAGTACAAGGTGGTTTGTGGGAGTCTAAAGAGTGAAATTGATTGAAATGTTATAATCTTACGGTTTAACAATTTTATTGACGCCGGACGATTATGATTCCACTAAAAATTGGTGGTCAGTGAAATCGGGCAATATTTCGTTTAATTCTTAGAATCTTGAAAAATCAACGATTTTTCATGTATTTTACGATTCTATTTTCTATTTGAAAACATATTTCATATGTCATTTTGTTTTATTTATTTGGCATAGAAAAAAAATATCTAGGTGTTATTAGTAATTTATTGATAGATTTTTTATTTGAGTAATAAGTGAAAATTAAAATAATAACAATCATATAAAACTAATTCCTTTTCTTCGTTGAATTTATTATTATAAAAAATTGTGAAATCATGCAAATTTATGATTTGATTCTACAATTACAATTTCAGTTCATCTTTCGATCTCATCCTTACTCGGCAAAGTCACTACCTTTGTGGGAGCGCACCATAACATGGGGCCACTGTGCATAGTGGAATTGCACTATACCAAGGTGCACGGTGCATTTCGTGTGGTGGAAATACAAATTACGAGAGGTTAACTATGAATAATGAAAGTACACTATAACAACGTGGAACGTGCATGGTGCATAGTTGAAGTGCACCGAACGTAGGCGAAGTGTGCATAGTGCATAATAAAAGTGAACTGCCATAGTGCACGATGCATTGTGAATTGTAAAACTACATCGTTCTAATGTGCATGGTGCATAGTGGAAAGTGCACCGTACTAAAGTGAAAAGTACAAGGTGGTTTGTGGGAGTCTAAAGAGTGAAATTGATTGAAATGTTATAATCTTACGGTTTAACAATTTTATTGACGCCGGACGATTATGATTCCACTAAAAATTGGTGGTCAGTGAAATCGAGGCAATATTTCGTTTAATTCTTAGAATCTTGAAAAATCAACGATTTTTCATGTATTTTACGATTCTATTTTCTATTTGAAAACATATTTCATATGTCATTTTGTTTTATTTATTTGGCATAGAAAAAAAATATCTAGGTGTTATTAGTAATTTATTGATAGATTTTTTTTATTTGAGTAATAAGTGAAAATTAAAATAATAACAATCATATAAAACTAATTCCTTTTCTTCGTTGAATTTATTATTATAAAAAATTGTGAAATCATGCAAATTTATGATTTGATTCTACAATTACAATTTCGGTTCATCTTTCGATCTCATCCTTACTCGGCAAAGTCACTACCTTTGTGGGAGCGCACCATAACATGGGGCCACTGTGCATAGTGGAATTGCACTATACCAAGGTGCACGGTGCATTTCGTGTGGTGGAAATACAAATTACGAGAGGTTAACTATGAATAATGAAAGTACACTATAACAACGTGGAACGTGCATGGTGCATAGTTGAAGTGCACCGAACGTAGGCGAAGTGTGCATAGTGCATAATAAAAGTGAACTGCCATAGTGCACGATGCATTGTGAATTGTAAAACTACATCATTCTAATGTGCATGGTGCATAGTGGAAAGTGCACCGTACTAAAGTGAAAAGTACAAGGTGGTTTGTGGGAGTCTAAAGAGTGAAATTGATTGAAATGTTATAATCTTACGGTTTAACAATTTTATTGACGCCGGACGATTATGATTCCACTAAAAATTGGTGGTCAGTGAAATCGAGGCAATATTTCGTTTAATTCTTAGAATCTTGAAAAATCAACGATTTTTCATGTATTTTACGATTCTATTTTCTATTTGAAAACATATTTCATATGTCATTTTGTTTTATTTATTTGGCATAGAAAAAAAATATCTAGGTGTTATTAGTAATTTATTGATAGATTTTTTATTTGAGTAATAAGTGAAAATTAAAATAATAACAATCATATAAAACTAATTCCTTTTCTTCGTTGAATTTATTATTATAAAAAATTGTGAAATCATGCAAATTTATGATTTGATTCTACAATTACAATTTCAGTTCATCTTTCGATCTCATCCTTACTCGGCCATTTCACTACCTTTGTGGGAGCGCACCATAACATGGGGCCACTGTGCATAGTGGAATTGCACTATACCAAGGTGCACGGTGCATTTCGTGTGGTGGAAATACAAATTACAGAGGTTAACTATGAATAATGAAAGTACACTATAACAACGTGGAACGTGCATGGTGCATAGTTGAAGTGCACCGAACGTAGGCGAAGTGTGCATAGTGCATAATAAAAGTGAAACTGCCATAGTGCACGATGCATTGTGAATTGTAAAACTACATCATTCTAATGTGCATGGTGCATAGTGGAAAGTGCACCGTACTAAAGTGAAAAGTACAAGGTGGTTTGTGGGAGTCTAAAGAGTGAAATTGATTGAAATGTTATAATCTTACGGTTTAACAATTTTATTGACGCGGACGATTATGATTCCACTAAAAATTGGTGGTCAGTGAAATCGGGCAATATTTCGTTTAATTCTTAGAATCTTGAAAAATCAACGATTTTTCATGTATTTTACGATTCTATTTTCTATTTGAAAACATATTTCATATGTCATTTTGTTTTATTTATTTGGCATAGAAAAAAAATATCTAGGTGTTATTAGTAATTTATTGATAGATTTTTTTTATTTGAGTAATAAGTGAAAATTAAAATAATAACAATCATATAAAACTAATTCCTTTTCTTCGTTGAATTTATTATTATAAAAAATTGTGAAATCATGCAAATTTATGATTTGATTCTACAATTACAATTTCGGTTCATCTTTCGATCTCATCCTTACTCGGCCATTTCACTACCTTTGTGGGAGCGCACCATAACATGGGGCCACATGTGCATAGTGGAATTGCACTATACCAAGGTGCACGGTGCATTTCGTGTGGTGGAAATACAAATTACCGAGGTTAACTATGAATAATGAAAGTACACTATAACAACGTGGAACGTGCATGGTGCATAGTTGAAGTGCACCGAACGTAGGCGAAGTGTGCATAGTGCATAATAAAAGTGAACTTGCCATAGTGCACGATGCATTGTGAATTGTAACACTACATCGTTCTAATGTGCATGGTGCATAGTGGAAAGTGCACCGTACTAAAGTGAAAAGTACAAGGTGGTTTGTGGGAGTCTAAAGAGTGAAATTGATTGAAATGTTATAATCTTACGGTTTAACAATTTTATTGACGCCGGACGATTATGATTCCAGTAAAAATTGGTGGTCAGTGAAATCGGGCAATATTTCGTTTAATTCTTAGAATCTTGAAAAATCAACGATTTTTCATGTATTTTACGATTCTATTTTCTATTTGAAAACATATTTCATATGTCATTTTGTTTTATTTATTTGGCATAGAAAAAAAATATCTAGGTGTTATTAGTAATTTATTGATAGATTTTTTTTATTTGAGTAATAAGTGAAAATTAAAATAATAACAATCATATAAAACTAATTCCTTTTCTTCGTTGAATTTATTATTATAAAAAATTGTGAAATCATGCAAATTTATGATTTGATTCTACAATTACAATTTGAGTTCATCTTTCGATTTCATCCTTACTCGTCCTTTCTCTTTGTGGAGACACCTACATAGGGCGAGTTCATGGGGAATTGCACTATACCAAGGTGCACGGTGCATTTCGTGTGGTGGAAATACAAATTACAGAGGTTAACTATGAATAATGAAAGTACACTATAACAACGTGGAACGTGCATGGTGCATAGTTGAAGTGCACCGAACGTAGGCGAAGTGTGCATAGTGCATAATAAAAGTGAACCTGCCATAGTGCACGATGCATTGTGAATTGTAACACTACATCGTTCTAATGTGCATGGTGCATAGTGCAAAGTGCACCGTACTAAAGTGAAAAGTACAAGGTGGTTTGTGGGAGTCTAAAGAGTGAAATTGATTGAAATGTTATATCACGAACAATGGCAGGACGTATGACCACAAAAATGGGGCCGGAAGGGCATCGAATCAGATCGAAAAGGTCAGACGTACCCAGAAACTATTCATACGTCTGTAGATAGAAAAAAAATATCTAGGTGTTATTAGTAATTTTATTGATAGATTTTTTATTTGAGTAATAAGTGAAAATTAAAATAATAGCAAATCATATAAAACTATTTCCTTTTCTTCGTTGAATTTATTATTATAAAAAATTGTGAAATCATGGAAATTTATGATTTTATTCTACGATTACAATTTCGGTTCATCTTTCGATTTCATCCTTACTCGGCCATTTCACTACCTTTTGTGGGAGCTCCCCATAACATGGGGCCACATGCGTAGTGGAATTGCCTTATACCAAGGTGCACGGTGCATTTCGTGTGGTGGAAATACAAATTACTCAGGTTAACTATGAATAATGAAAGTACACTATAACAACGTGGAACGTCATGGTGCATAGTTGAAGTGCACCGAACATAGGCGAAGTGTGCAAAGTGCATAATAAAAGTGAACTTGCCATAGTGCACGATGCAAAATTAGTGAATTGTAAAACTACATCGTCTTAATGTGCATGGTGCGTAGTGCAAAGTGTACGGAAGTACTAAAGTGATGATTTTGCATGTATTTTACGATTACATTTTCTATTTGAAATGATATTTCATATGACATTTTGTTGTATTTATTTGGCATAAAAAAAAAATCTAGGTGTTATTAGTAATTTATTGATAGATTTTTTATTTGAGTAATAAGTGAAAATTAAAATAATAACAATCATATAAAACTAATTTCTTTTCTTCTTTGAATTATTATTATAAAAAATTGTGAAATCATGCAAATTTATGATTTGATTCTACAATTACAATTCGAGTTCATTTTTCGATCTCATGCTCACTCGGCCATCACTACCTTTGTGGGAGCGCACCCTAACAAGGTGCCCACGTATAGTGGAATTGCACTATACCAAGGTGCACGGTGCATTTCGTGTGGTGGAAATACAAATTACGA
>JAUJYP020001429.1:0-68328 GCA_030674075.2 Linum usitatissimum
CCATGTTGACATGAAAATCGCGATGTCATAAGATTTGGCTAATAATTAATATAAATGTTGGAAATAGCTAAAACTTCATGTTTTATTATGATAACTCCGGTAAATAATGTTGAAATGATATTAAAATTCAATTTTACTTGGTTTTATGTTAGAAGTTTTAAATTTGTCAAATTGGCTTACGTTACATGCATGGCGTGCAGAGCTTGGCCCCAGAAATCCAAGCTAAAGAATTTTGTACTCAAAAGCACCTTCATTCCCACTAACAACAACAATGAAAACCTTTCAAAAATGTCTTTTAAATTCATTTGTCCATTATTTCAAAGGTTTGACATTGTGAAACTCAATTCTTTGCCATTTCCTCATGCATGTAAGATATTAGCCAATGTGAAGTTTTTTTAATTATAATGTAAAAAATGGTCAATTTCGATAGGGGTTACTTATGGAAATGAGCCAAGTCGGCAAGAAAATTGCAACGTCTTAAGATTCAACAAGTAATTTATATGCGTGTTGGAAATAGCTAAAGTTCGTATTTTATTACTTGATAACTCCGGTAAATAATGTCGAAATGAAAGTAAAACTCAATTTTAATTGGTTTTATGTTAGTGTTTTTAAAATTGTCAAATTTGTTTACGTTCTACATGGATGGCGTGCAAAACGCTAGAATTCCAAGCTAAGAATTTTGTACTCGAAAGCACCTCCGATTTCCATTTAGAGCAACAATGAAACCCTTTCAAAAATGTCTTTTAAATTCAATTGTCCATTATTTCAAAGGTTTGACATTGTGAAACTCAATTTTTTGCATTTGCTCATGCATGTAAAATATTAGCCAATTTGAATTTTTGTAATTATAATGTAAAAAATGGTCAACTTTCATAGGGGTTACCTTTGGAAATGAGCCATGTTGACATGAAAATTGCAAAGTCTTAAGATTCAGCTAATAATTTATGTGCATGTTGGAAATAGCTACAAGTTCATGTTTTATTATGATAACTCCAATAAATAATGTGGAAATGAAAGTAAAACTTAATTTTAATTGGTTTTATATTAGTGTTTTAAAATTGTCAAATTGGCTTACGTTCCACATGCATGGCGTGAGAAACGCTAGAAATCCGATCTAAGAACTTTGTACTCGAAAGAACCACCATTCCCACTAACAACAACAATGAAAACCTTTCGAAAATGTCTTTTAAATTCATTTGTCCCTTATTTCAAGGGTTTGACATTGTGAAACTCAATTCTTTTCCATTTCCTCATGCATGTAAAATATTAGCCAATGTGAATTTTTTTAATTATAATGTAAAAAATGGTCAATTTCCATAGGGGTTACCTATGGAAATGAGCCATGTTGACATGAAAATTGCAAAGTCTTAAGATTCGGCTAATAATTGATATGCATGTTGGAAATAGCCGAAAGTTCATGTTTTATTATGCTAACTCCAATAAATAATGTCGAAATGAAAGTAAAACTCAAATTTACTTGGTTTTATGTTAGTGTTTTAAAATTGTCAAATTGGCTTACGTTCTACATGTATGGCGTGCGAAATGCTAGAAATCCAAGCTAAAATTTTGTACTCGAAAGCACCTCCATACCCACTTAATAACAACAATGAAAACCTTTCAAAAATGTCTTTTAAATTCATTTGTCCATTATTTTAAAGGTTTGACATTTGTGAAGCACAAATTCTACGCCATTTCCTCATGTATGTAAAATATTAGCCAAAGTGAAAAGTTTTAATTATAATGTAAAAAATGATCAATTTCCATTGGGGTTACTTATGGAAATGAGCCATGTTTCCATGAAAAATTGCAAAGTCTTAAGATTCGGCTAATAATTTATATGCGTATTTGGAAATGGTAAAAGTTCATGTTTTATTATGATAACTCCGGTAAATAATGTCGAAATGAAAGTAAAACTCAATTTTAATTGGTTTTATGTTAGTGTTTTAAAATTGTCAAATTTTTTTGAATTCTAAAATAGATGAAGAGTAAGCATTAGAAATCAACTAAGAATTTTGTACTCGAAGCACCTCCGTTCCCCAACACGCGTAGGCCCTTTCATGGTTTTAATTCATTTGTCTTATTTCAAAGGTTTGACATTTGGCACTCAGGTTTTGCCATTTGCTCATGCATGTAAAATATTAGCCAATTTGAATTTTTGTAATTATAATGTAAAAAATGAAATTCGACTTTCGTTGGGGTTACCTTTGGAAATGAGCCATGTTGACATGAAAATTGCAAAGTCTTAAGATTCGGCTAATAATTTATATGCATGTTAGAAAATAGCTACAAGTTCATGTTTTATTATGATAACTCCATTAAATAATGTCGAAATGAAAGTAAAACTTAATTTTAATTTGTATTATATTAGTGTTTTAAAATTATCAAATTAGCTTACGTTATACGTACATGGCATGTAAACGCTAGAAATCCAAGCCTAGAATTTTGTACTCGAAAGAACCTCCATTCCCACTAACAACAACAATGAAACCCTTTCAAAAATGGCTTTTAAATTCATTTGTCCATTATTTCAAAGGTTTGACATTGTGAAACTCAATGGTCTCTGCCATTTCCTCATGCATGTAAAATATTAGCCAATGTGAAAGTTTGTAATTATAATGTAAAAAATGGTCAATTTCCATAGGGGTTACCTTTGAAATGAGCCATGTTGACATGAAAATTGCAAAGTCTTAAGATTCGGCTAATAATTTATATGCATGTTGGAAATAGCTAAAAGTTCATGTTTTATTATGATAACTCCGTAAATAATGTCGAAATGAAAGTAAAACTCAATTTTAATTGGTTTTATGTTAGTGTTTTAAAATTGTCAAATTGGTTTACGTTCTACATGGATGGCGTGCAAAATGCTAGAAATCCAAGCTAAGAATTTTGTACTCGAAAGCACCTTTATTTCCACTAACAACAATAATGAAACCCTTTCAAAAATGTCTTTTAAATTAATTTGTCCATTATTTCAAAGGTTTGACATTGTGAAACTCAATTCTTTGCCATTTGCTCATGCATGTAAAATATTAGCCAATTTGAATTTTTGTAATTATAATGTAAAAAATGGTCAATTTCCATAGGGGTTACCTTTGGAAATGAGCCATGTTGACATGAAAATTGCAAAGTCTTAAGATTGGCTAATAATTTATATGCGTGTTGGAAATAGCTACAAGTTCATGTTTTATTATGATAACTCCGGTAAATAATGTCGAAATAGAAAGTAATACTTAATTTTAATTGGTATTATATTAGTGTTTTAAAATTATCAAATTGGCTTACGTTGACATACGTGGCGTGCGAAACGCTAGAAATCCAATCTAAGAACTTTGTACTCGAAAGAACCTACATTCCCACTAACAACAACAATGAAAACCTTTCAAAAATGTCCTTTAAATTCATTTATCCATTATTTCAAGGGTTTGACATTGTGAAACTCAATTCATTGCCATTTCCTCATGCATTTAAAATATTAGCCAATGTGAATTTTTTTAATTATAATGTAAAAATGGTCAATTTCTATAGGGGTTACCTATGGAATTCAACCATGTTGACATGAAAATCGCGATGTCCTAAGATTTGGCTAATAATTAATATAAATGTTGGAAATAGCTAAAACTTCATGTTTTATTATGATAACTCCGGTAAATAATGTTGAAATGAAAGTAAAATTCAATTTTACTTGGTTTTATGTTAGAGTTTTAAATTTGTCAAATTGGCTTACGTTCTACATGCATGGCGTGCGAAACGCTAGAAATCAAAGCTAAGAATTTTGTACTCAAAAGCACCTCCATTCCCACTAACAACAACAATGAAAACCTTTCAAAAATGTCTTTTAAATTCATTTGTCCATTATTTCAAAGGTTTGACATTGTGAAACTCAATTCTTTGCCATTTCCTCATGCATGTAAGATATTAGCCAATGTGAATATTTTTTTAATTATAATGTAAAAAATGGTCAATTTCCATAGGGGTTACTTATAGAAATGAGCCATGTTGACATGACAATTGCAAAGTCTTAAGATTCGGCTAATAATTTATATGCATGTTGGAAATAGCTAAAAGTTCATGTTTTATTATGATAACTCCTAGTAAATAATGTCGAAATGAAACTAAAACTCAATTTTAATTGGTTTTATGTTAGTGTTTTAAAATTGTCAAATTTGTTTACGTTCTACATGGATGGCGTGCAAAACGCTAGAAATCCAAGCTAAGAATTTTGTACTCGAAAGCACCTCCATTCCCACTAACAACAACAATGAAACCCTTTCAAAAATGTCTTTTAAATTCATTTGTCCATTATTTCAAAGGTTTGACATTGTGAAACTCAATTCTTTTGCCATTTGCTCATGCATGTAAAATATTAGCCAATTTGAATTTTTGTAATTATAATGTAAAAAATGGTCAACTTCCATAGGGGTTACCTATTGAAATGAGCCATGTTGACATGAAAATTGCAAAGTCTTAAGATTCGGCTAATAATTTATATGCATGTTGGAAATAGCTAAAAGTTCATGTTTTATTATAATAACTCCGATAAATAATGTCGAAATGAAAGTAAAACTCAATTTTAATTGGTTTTATGTTAGTGTTTTAAAATTGTCAAATTGGTTTACGTTCTACATGGATGGCGTGCAAAACGCTAGAAATCCAAGATAAGAATTTTGTACTCGAAAGCACCTCCATTTCCACTAACAACAATAATGAAACCCTTTCAAAAATGTCTTTTAAATTCATTTGTCCATTATTTCAAAGGTTTGACATTGTGAAACTCAATTCTTTGCCATTTGCTCATGCATGTAAAATATTAGCCAATTTGAATTTTTGTAATTATAATGTAAAAAATGGTCAACTTCCATAGGGGTTACCTTTGGGAATGAGCCATGTTGACATGAAAATTGCAAAGTCTTAAGATTCGGCTAATAATTTATATGCATGTTGGAAATAGCTACAAGTTCATGTTTTATTATGATAACTCCAGTAAATAATGTCGAAATCAAAAGTAATACTTAATTTTAATTGGTATTATATTAGTGTTATAAAATTATCAAATTGGCTTACGTTCAACATGCATGGCATGCGAAACGCTAGAAATCCAATCTAAGAACTTTGTACTCGAAAGAACCTACATTCCCACTAACAACAACAATGAAAACCTTTCAAAAATGTCCTTTAAATTAATTTATCCATTATTTCAAGGGTTTGACATTGTGAAACTCAATTCATTGCCATTTCCTCATGCATTTAAAATATTAGCCAATGTGAATTTTTTTAATTATAATGTAAAAATGGTCAATTTCTATAGGGGTTACCTATGGAATTCAACCATGTTGACATGAAAATCGCGATGTCCTAAGATTTGGCTAATAATTAATATAAATGTTGGAAATAGCTAAAACTTCATGTTTTATTATGATAATTCCAGTAAATAATGTTGAAATGAAAGTAAAATTCAATTTTACTTGGTTTTATGTTAGAGTTTTAAATTTGTCAAATTGGCTTACGTTCTACATGCATGGCGTGCGAAACGCTAGAAATCCAAGCTAAGAATTTTGTACTCAAAAGCACCTCCATTCCCACTAACAACAACAATGAAAACCTTTCAAAAATGTCTTTTAAATTCATTTGTCCATTATTTCAAAGGTTTGACATTGTGAAACTCAATTCTTTGCCATTTCCTCATGCATGTAAGATATTAGCCAATGTGAATGTTTTTAATTATAATGTAAAAAATGGTCAATTTCCATAGGGGTTACTTATGGAAATGAGCCATGTTGACATGACAATTGCAAAGTCTTAAGATTCGGCTAATAATTTATATGCATGTTGGAAATAGCTAAAAGTTCATGTTTTATTATGATAACTCTAGTAAATAATGTCGAAATGAAAGTAAAACTCAATTTTAATTGGTTTTATGTTAGTGTTTTAAAATTGTCAAATTTGTTTACGTTCTACATGGATGGCGTGCAAAACGCTAGAAATCCAAGCTAAGAATTTTGTACTCGAAAGCACCTCCATTCCCACTAACAACAACAATGAAACCCTTTCAAAAATGTCTTTTAAATTCATTTGTCCATTATTTCAAAGGTTTGACATTGTGAAACTCAATTCTTTGCCATTTGCTCATGCATGTAAAATATTAGCCAATTTGAATTTTTGTAATTATAATGTAAAAAATGGTCAACTTCCATAGGGGTTACCTTTGGAAATGAGCCATGTTGACATGAAAATTGCAAAGTCTTAAGATTCGGCTAATAATTTATGTGCATGTTGGAAATAGCTACAAGTTCATGTTTTATTATGATAACTCCAATAAATAATGTGGAAATGAAAGTAAAACTTAATTTTAATTGGTTTTATATTAGTGTTTTAAAATTGTCAAATTGGCTTACGTTCTACATGCATGGCGTGAGAAACGCTAGAAATCCGATCTAAGAACTTTGTACTCGAAAGAACCTACATTCCCACTAACAACAACAATGAAAACCTTTCGAAAATGTCTTTTAAATTCATTTGTCCCTTATTTCAAGGGTTTGACATTGTGAAACTCAATTCTTTTCCATTTCCTCATGCATGTAAAATATTAGCCAATGTGAATTTTTTTTAATTATAATGTAAAAAATGGTCAATTTCCATAGGGGTTACCTATGGAAATGAGCCTTGTTGACATGAAAATTGCAAAGTCTTAAGATTCGGCTAATAATTGATATGCATGTTGGAAATAGCTGAAAGTTCATGTTTTATTATGCTAACTCCAATAAATAATGTCGAAATGAAAGTAAAACTCAAATTTACTTGGTTTTATGTTAGTGTTTTAAAATTGTCAAATTGGCTTACGTTCTACATGTATGGCGTGCGAAATGCTAGAAATCCAAGCTAAGAATTTTGTACTCGAAAGCACCTCCATTTCCACTAACAACAATAATGAAACCCTTTCAAAAATGTGTTTTAAATTCATTTGTCCATTATTTCAAAGGTTTGACATTGTGAAACTCAATTCTTTGCCATTTGCTCATGCATGTAAAATATTAGCCAATTTGAATTTTTGTAATTATAATGTAAAAATGGTCAACTTCCATAGGGGTTACCTTTGGAAATGAGCCATGTTGACATGAAAATTGCAAAGTCTTAAGATTCGGCTAATAATTTATATGCATGTTGGAAATAGCTAAAAGTTCATGTTTTATTATGATAACTCCAGTAAATAATGTCGAAATCAAAGTAAAACTTAATTTTAATTGGTTTTATGTTAGTGTTTTAAAATTGTCAAATTTGTTTACGTTCTACATGGATGGCGTGCAAAACGCTAGAAATCGAAGCTAAGAATTTTGTACTCGAAAGCACCTCCATTCCCACTAACAACAACAACGAAACCCTTTCAAAAATGTCTTTTAAATTCATTTGTCCATTATTTCAAAGGTTTGACATTGTGAAACTCAATTCTTTGCCATTTGCTCATGCATGTAAAATATTAGCCAATTTGAATTTTTGTAATTATAATGTAAAAAATGGTCAATTTCCATAGGGGTTACCTTTGGAAATGAGCCATGTTGACATGAAAATTGCAAAGTCTTAAGATTCGGCTAATAATTTATATGCATGTTGGAAATAGCTAAAAGTTCATGTTTTATTATGATAACTCCGGTAAATAATGTCGAAATCAAAGTAAAACTCAATTTTAATTGGTTTTATGTTAGTGTTTTAAAATTGTCAAATTTGTTTACGTTCTACATGGACGGCGTGCAAAATGCTAGAAATCCAAGCTACGAATTTTGTACTCTAAAGCACCTCCATTCCCAACAACAACAACGAAACCCTTTCAAAAATGTCTTTTAAATTCATTTGTCCATTATTTCAAAGGTTTGACATTGTTAAACTCAATTCTTTGCCATTTCCTCATGCATGTAAAATATTAGCCAATGTGAATTTTTTTAATTATAATGTAAAAAATGGTCAATTTCCATAGGGGTTACTTATGGAAATGAGCCATGTTGACATGAAAATTGCAAAGTCTTAAGATTCGGCTAATAATTTATATGCATGTTGGAAATAGCTAAAAGTTCATGTTTTATTATGATAACTCCAGTAAATAATGTCGAAATCAAAGTAAAACTCAATTTTAATTGGTTTTATGTTAGTGTTTTAAAATTGTCAAATTTGTTTACGTTCTACATGGATGGCGTGCAAAACGCTAGAAATCGAAGCTAAGAATTTTGTACTCGAAAGCACCTCCATTCCCACTAACAACAACAACGAAACCCTTTCAAAAATGTCTTTTAAATTCATTTGTCCATTATTTCAAAGGTTTGACATTGTGAAACTCAATTCTTTGCCATTTGCTCATGCATGTAAAATATTAGCCAATTTGAATTTTTGTAATTATAATGTAAAAAATGGTCAACTTCCATAGGGGTTACCTTTGGAAATGAGCCATGTTGACATGAAAATTGCAAAGTCTTAAGATTCGGCTAATAATTTATATGCATGTTGGAAATAGCTACAAGTTCATGTTTTATTATGATAACTCCAAGTAAATAATGTCGAAATGAAAGTAAAACTTAATTTTAATTGGTATTATATTAGTGTTTTAAAATTATCAAATTGGCTTACGTTCTACATGCATGGCATGCGAAACGCTAGAAATCCAATCTAAGAACTTTGTACTCGAAAGAACCTACATTCCCACTAACAACAACAATGAAACCCTTTCAAAAATGTCTTTTAAATTCATTTGTCCATTATTTCAAAGGTTTGACATTGTGAAACTCAATTCATTGCCATTTCCTCATGCATTTAAAATATTAGCCAATGTGAATTTTTTTAATTCGATGTAAAAATGGTCAATTTCCATAGGGGTTACCTATGGAATTCAGCCATGTTGACATGAAAATCGCGATGTCCTAAGATTTGGCTAATAATTAATATAAATGTTTGAAATAGCTAAAAGTTCATGTTTTATTATGATAACTCCAGTAAATAATGTCGAAATGAATGTAAAACTCAATTTTACTTGGTTTTATGTTAGAGTTTTAAATTTGTCAAATTGGCTTACGTTCTACATGCATGGCGTGCGAAACGCTAGAAATCCAAGCTAAGAATTTTGTACTCAAAAGCACCTCCATTCCCACTAACAACAACAATGAAAACCTTTCAAAAATGTCTTTTAAATTCATTTGTCCATTATTTCAAAGGTTTGACATTGTGAAACTCAATTCTTTGCCATTTCCTCATGCATGTAAGATATTAGCCAATGTGAAATTTTTTTAATTATAATGTAAAAAATGGTCAATTTCCATAGGGGTTACTTATGGAAATGAGCCATGTTGACATGAAAATTGCAAAGTCTTAAGATTCGGCTAATAATTTATATGCATGTTGGAAATAGCTAAAAGTTCATGTTTTATTATGATAACTCCGGTAAATAATGTCGAAATGAAAGTAAAACTCAATTTTAATTGGTTTTATGTTAGTGTTTTAAAATTGTCAAATTTGTTTACGTTCTACATGGATGGCGTGCAAAACGCTAGAAATCCAAGCTAAGAATTTTGTACTCGAAAGCACCTCCATTCCCACTAACAATAACAATGAAACCCTTTCAAAAATGTCTTTTAAATTCATTTGTCCATTATTTCAAAGGTTTGACATTGTGAAACTCAATTCTTTGCCATTTGCTCATGCATGTAAAATATTAGCCAATTTGAATTTTTGTAATTATAATGTAAAAAATGGTCAACTTCCATAGGGGTTACCTTTGGAAATGAGCCATGTTGACATGAAAATTGCAAAGTCTTAAGATTCGGCTAATAATTTATATGCATGTTGGAAATAGCTACAAGTTCATGTTTTATTATGATAACTCCAGTAAATAATGTCGAAATGAAAGTAAAACTTAATTTTAATTTGTATTATATTAGTGTTTTAAAATTATCAAATTGGCTTACGTTCTACATGCATGGCATGCGAAACGCTAGAAATCCGATCTAAGAACTTTGTACTCGAAAGAACCTACATTCCCACTAACAACAACAATGAAACCCTTTCAAAAATGTCTTTTAAATTCATTTGTCCATTATTTCAAAGGTTTGACATTGTGAAACTCAATTCTCTGCCATTTCCTCATGCATGTAAAATATTAACCAAAGTGAAAAGTTTTTATTATAATGTAAAAAATGGTCAATTTCCATAGGGGTTACCTATTGAAATGAGCCATGTTGACATGAAAATTGCAAAGTCTTAAGATTCGGCTAATAATTTATATGCATGTTGGAAATAGCTAAAAGTTCATGTTTTATTATGATAACTCCTGTAAATAGTGTCGAAATGAAAGTAAAACTCAATTTTAATTGTTCTTATGTTAGTGTTTTAAAATTGTCAAATTGGTTTACATTCTACATGGATGGCGTGCAAAATGCTAGAAATCCAAGCTAAGAATTTTGTACTCGAAAGCACCTCTATTTCCACTAACAACAATAATGAAACCCTTTCAAAAATGTCTTTTAAATTCATTTGTCCATTATTTCAAAGGTTTGACATTGTTAAACTCAATTCTTTGCCATTTCCTCATGCATGTAAGATATTAGCCAATGTGAATTCTTTTAATTATAATGTAAAAAATGGTTAATTTCCATAGGGGTTACTTATGGAAATGAGCCTTGTTGACATGAAAATTGCAAAGTCTTAAGATTCGGCTAATAATTTATATGCATGTTGGAAATAGCTAAAAGTTCATGTTTTATTATGATAACTCCAGTAAATAATGTCGAAATGAAAGTAAAACTCAATTTTAATTGGTTTTATGTTAGTGTTTTAAAATTGTCAAATTTGTTTACGTTCTACATGGATGGCGTGCAAAACGCTAGAAATCCAAGCTAAGAATTTTGTACTCGAAAGCACCTCCATTCCCACTAACAACAACAACGAAACCCTTTCAAAAATGTCTTTTAAATTCATTTGTCCATTATTTCAAAGGTTTGACATTGTGAAACTCAATTCTTTGCCATTTGCTCATGCATGTAAAATATTAGCCAATTTGAATTTTTGTAATTATAATGTAAAAAATGGTCAACTTCCATAGGGGTTACCTTTGGAAATGAGCCATGTTGACATGAAAATTGCAAAGTCTTAAGATTCGGCTAATAATTTATATGCATGTTGGAAATAGCTACAAGTTCATGTTTTATTATGATAACTCCGGTAAATAATGTCGAAATGAAAGTAAAACTTAATTTTAATTGGTATTATATTAGTGTTTTAAAATTATCAAATTGGCTTACGTTCTACATGCATGGCATGCGAAACGCTAGAAATCCAATCTAAGAACTTTGTACTCGAAAGAACCTACATTCCCACTAACAACAACAATGAAACCCTTTCAAAAATGTATTTTAAATTCATTTGTCCATTATTTCAAAGGTTTGACATTGTGAAACTCAATTGTTTGCCATTTGCTCATGCATGTAAAATATTAGCCAATTTGAATTTTTGTAATTATAATGTAAAAAATGGTCAACTTCCATAGGGGTTACCTTTGGAAATGAGCCATGTTGACATGAAAATTGCAAAGTCTTAAGATACGGCTAATAATTTATATGCATGTTGGAAATAGCTACAAGTTCATGTTTTATTATGATAACTCCAGTAAATAATGTCGAAATGAAAGTAAAACTTAATTTTAATTGGTATTATATTAGTGTTTTAAATTATCAAATTGGCTTACGTTCTACATGCATGGCATCGAAACGCTAGAAATCCAATCTAAGAACTTTGTACTCGAAAGAACCTACATTCCCACTAACAACAACAATGAAAACCTTTCAAAAATGTCTTTTAAATTCATTTGTCCATTATTTCAAAGGTTTGACATTGTGAAACTCAATTCTGCCATTTCCTCATGCATGTAAAATATTAACCAAAGTGAAATTTTTTATTATAATGTAAAAATGGTCAATTTCCATAGGGGTTACCTATTGAAATGAGCCATGTTGACATGAAAATTGCAAAGTCTTAAGATTGGCTAATAATTTATATGCATGTTGGAAATAGCTAAAAGTTCATGTTTTATTATGATAACTCCGTAAATAGTGTCGAAATGAAAGTAAAACTCAATTTTAATTGTTCTTATGTTAGTGTTTTAAAATTGTCAAATTGGTTTACATTCTACATGGATGGCGTGCAAAATGATAGAAATCCAAGCTAAGAATTTTGTACTCGAAAGCACCTCTATTTCCACTAACAACAATAATGAAACCCTTTCAAAAATGTCTTTTAAATTCATTTGTCCATTATTTCAAAGGTTTGACATTGTTAAACTCAATTCTTTGCCATTTCCTCATGCATGTAAGATATTAGCCAATGTGAATTCTTTTAATTATAATGTAAAAAATGGTTAATTTCCATAGGGGTTACTTATGGAAATGAGCCTTGTTGACATGAAAATTGCAAAGTCTTAAGATTCGGCTAATAATTTATATGCATGTTGGAAATAGCTAAAAGTTCATGTTTTATTATGATAACTCCTGTAAATAGTGTCGAAATGAAAGTAAAACTCAATTTTAATTGTTTTATGTTAGTGTTTTAAAATTGTCAAATTGGTTTACATTCTACATGGATGGCGTGCAAAATGCTAGAAATCCAAGCTAAGAATTTTGTACTCGAAAGCACCTCCATTCCCACTAACAACAATAATGAAACCTTTCAAAAATTCTTTTAAATTCATTTGTCCATTATTTCAAAGGTTTGACATTGTTAAACTCAATTCTTTGCCATTTCCTCATGCATTAAGATATTAGCCAATGTGAATTTTTTTAATTATAATGTAAAAAATGGTTAATTTCCATAGGGGTTACTTATGGAAATGAGCCTGTTGAATGAAAATTGCAAAGTCTTAAGATTCGGCTAATAATTTATATGCATGTTGGAATAGTAAAAGTTCATGTTTATATGATAACTCCATAAATAATGTCGAATAAAGTAAAACTCAATTTTAATTGGTTTTATGTTAGTGTTTTAAAATTGTCAAATTTGTTTACGTTCTACATGGATGGGTGCAAAAGCTAGAAATCCAAGCTAAGAATTTTGTATCGAAAGCACCTCCATTCCCACTAACAACAACAATGAAACCCTTTCAAAAATTCTTTTAAATTCATTTGTCCATTATTTCAAAGGTTTGACATTGTGAAACTCAATTCTTTGCCATTTGCTCATGCATTAAAATATTAGCCAATTTGAATTTTTGTAATTATAATGTAAAAAATGGTCAACTTCCATAGGGGTTACCTTTGGAAATGAGCCATGTTGACATGATAATTGCAAAGTCTTAAGATTCGGCTAATAATTTATATGCATGTTGGAAATAGCTATAAGTTCATGTTTGATTATGATAACTCCAGTAAATAATGTCGAAATGAAAGTAAAACTTAATTTTAATTGGTTTTATATTAGTGTTTTAAAATTATCAAATTGGCTTACGTTCTACATGCATGGCATGCGAAACGCTAGAAATCCAATCTAAGAACTTTGTACTCGAAAGAACCTACATTCCCACTAACAACAACAATGAAAACCTTTCAAAAATGTCTTTTAAATTCATTTGTCCATTATTTCAAGGGTTTGACATTGTGAAACTCAATTCATTGCCATTTCCTCATGCATTTAAAATATTAGCCAATGTGAATTTTTTTAATTACGATGTAAAAATTGTCAATTTCTATAGGGGTTACCTATGGAATTCAACCATGTTGACATGAAAATCGCGATGTCCTAAGATTTGGCTAATAATTAATATAAATGTTTGAAATAGCTAAAAGTTCATGTTTTATTATGATAACTCCAATAAATAATGTCGAAATGAATGTAAAACTCAATTTTACTTGGTTTTATGTTAGAGTTTTAAATTTGTCAAATTGGCTTACGTTCTACATGCATGGCGTGCGAAACGCTAGAAATCCAAGCTAAGAATTTTGTACTCAAAAGCACCTCCATTCCCACTAACAACAACAATGAAAACCTTTCAAAAATGTCTTTTAAATTCATTTGTCCATTATTTCAAAGGTTTGACATTGTGAAACTCAATTCTTTGCCATTTCCTCATGCATGTAAGATATTAGCCAATGTGAAATTTTTTAATTATAATGTAAAAAATGGTCAATTTCCATAGGGGTTACTTATGGAAATGAGCCATGTTGACATGAAAATTGCAAAGTCTTAAGATTCGGCTAATAATTTATATGCATGTTGGAAATAGCTAAAAGTTCATGTTTTATTATGATAACTCCAGTAAATAATGTCGAAATGAAAGTAAAACTCAATTTTAATTGGTTTTATGTTAGTGTTTTAAAATTGTCAAATTTGTTTACGTTCTACATGGATGGCGTGCAAAACGCTAGAAATCCAAGCTAAGAATTTTGTACTCGAAAGCACCTCCATTCCCACTAACAACAACAATGAAACCCTTTCAAAAATGTCTTTTAAATTCATTTGTCCATTATTTCAAAGGTTTGACATTGTGAAACTCAATTCTTTGCCATTTGCTCATGCATGTAAAATATTAGCCAATTTGAATTTTTGTAATTATAATGTAAAAAATGGTCAACTTCCATAGGGGTTACCTTTGGAAATGAGCCATGTTGACATGAAAATTGCAAAGTCTTAAGATTCGGCTAATAATTTATATGCATGTTGGAAATAGCTACAAGTTCATGTTTTATTATGATAACTCCAGTAAATAATGTCGAAATGAAAGTAAAACTTAATTTTAATTTGTATTATATTAGTGTTTTAAAATTATCAAATTGGCTTACGTTCTACATGCATGGCATGCGAAACGCTAGAAATCCAATCTAAGAACTTTGTACTCGAAAGAACCTACATTCCCACTAACAACAACAATGAAAACCTTTCAAAAATGTCTTTTAAATTCATTTGTCACCTCTTCCACTAACAACAACAATGAAACCCTTTCAAAAATGTCTTTTAAATTCATTTGTCCATTATTTCAAAGGTTTGACATTGTGAAACTCAATTCTTTGCCATTTCCTCATGCATGTAAAATATTAACCAAAGTGAAAAGTTTTAATTATAATGTAAAAAATGGTCAATTTCCATAGGGGTTACCTATTGAAATGAGCCATGTTGACATGAAAATTGCAAAGTCTTAAGATTCGGCTAATAATTTATATGCATGTTGGAAATAGCTAAAAGTTCATGTTTTATTATGATAACTCCAGTAAATAGTGTCGAAATGAAAGTAAAACTCAATTTTAATTGGTTTTATGTTAGTGTTTTAAAATTGTCAAATTTGTTTACGTTCTACATGGATGGCGTGCAAAATGCTAGAAATCCAAGATAAGAATTTTGTACTCGAAAGCACCTCTATTTCCACTAACAACAATAATGAAACCCTTTCAAAAATGTCTTTTAAATTAATTTGTCCATTATTTCAAAGGTTTGACATTGTGAAACTCAATTCTTTGCCATTTGCTCATGCATGTAAAATATTAGCCAATTTGAATTTTTGTAATTATAATGTAAAAAATGGTTAACTTCCATAGGGGTTACCTTTGGAAATGAGCCATGTTGACATGAAAATTGCAAAGTCTTAAGATTCGGCTAATAATTTATATGCATGTTGGAAATAGCTACAAGTTCATGTTTTATTATGATAACTCCAGTAAATAATGTCGAAATGAAAGTAAAACTTAATTTTAATTGGTATTATATTAGTGTTTTAAAATTATCAAATTGGCTTACGTTCTACATGCATGGCATGCGAAACGCTAGAAATCCAATCTAAGAACTTTGTACTCGAAAGAACCTACATTCCCACTAACAACAACAATGAAAACCTTTCAAAAATGTCTTTTAAATTCATTTGTCCATTATTTCAAGGGTTTGACATTGTGAAACTCAATTCATTGCCATTTCCTCATGCATTTAAAATATTAGCCAATGTGAATTTTATTAATTCTAATGTAAAAATTGTCAATTTCTATAGGGGTTACCTATGGAATTCAACCATGTTGACATGAAAATCGCGATGTCCTAAGATTTGGCTAATAATTAATATAAATGTTTGAAATAGCTAAAAGTTCATGTTTTATTATGATAACTCCAGTAAATAATGTCGAAATGAATGTAAAACTCAATTTTACTTGGTTTTATGTTAGAGTTTTAAATTTGTCAAATTGGCTTACGTTCTACATGCATGGCGTGCGAAACGCTAGAAATCCAAGCTAAGAATTTTGTACTCAAAAGCACCTCCATTCCCACTAACAACAACAATGAAAACCTTTCAAAAATGTCTTTTAAATTCATTTGTCCATTATTTCAAAGGTTTGACATTGTGAAACTCAATTCTTTGCCATTTCCTCATGCATGTAAGATATTAGCCAATGTGAATTTTTTTAATTATAATGTAAAAAATGGTCAATTTCCATAGGGGTTACTTATGGAAATGAGCCATGTTGACATGAAAATTGCAAAGTCTTAAGATTCGGCTAATAATTTATATGCATGTTGGAAATAGCTAAAAGTTCATGTTTTATTATGATAACTCCAGTAAATAATGTCGAAATGAAAGTAAAACTCAATTTTAATTGGTTTTATGTTAGTGTTTTAAAATTGTCAAATTTGTTTACGTTCTACATGGATGGCGTGCAAAACGCTAGAAATCCAAGCTAAGAATTTTGTACTCGAAAGCACCTCCATTCCCACTAACAACAACAATGAAACCCTTTCAAAAATGTCTTTTAAATTCATTTGTCCATTATTTCAAAGGTTTGACATTGTGAAACTCAATTCTTTGCCATTTGCTCATGCATGTAAAATATTAGCCAATTTGAATTTTTGTAATTATAATGTAAAAAATGGTCAACTTCCATAGGGGTTACCTTTGGAAATGAGCCATGTTGACATGAAAATTGCAAAGTCTTAAGATTCGGCTAATAATTTATATGCATGTTGGAAATAGCTACAAGTTCATGTTTTATTATGATAACTCCGGTAAATAATGTCGAAATGAAAGTAAAACTTAATTTTAATTGGTATTATATTAGTGTTTTAAAATTATCAAATTGGCTTACGTTCTACATGCATGGCATGCGAAACGCTAGAAATCCAATCTAAGAACTTTGTACTCGAAAGAACCTACATTCCCACTAACAACAACAATGAAAACCTTTCAAAAATGTCTTTTAAATTCATTTGTCCATTATTTCAAAGGTTTGACATTGTGAAACTCAATTCTCTGCCATTTCCTCATGCATGTAAAATATTAACCAAAGTGAAAAGTTTTTATTATAATGTAAAAAATGGTCAATTTCCATAGGGGTTACCTATTGAAATGAGCCATGTTGACATGAAAATTGCAAAGTCTTAAGATTCGGCTAATAATTTATATGCATGTTGGAAATAGCTAAAAGTTCATGTTTTATTATGATAACTCTAGTAAATAGTGTCGAAATGAAAGTAAAACTCAATTTTAATTGGTTTTATGTTAGTGTTTTAAAATTGTCAAATTTGTTTACGTTCTACATGGACGGCGTGCAAAATGCTAGAAATCCAAGCTAAGAATTTTGTACTCGAAAGCACCTCCATTTCCACTAACAACAATAATGAAACCCTTTCAAAAATGTCTTTTAAATTCATTTGTCCATTATTTCAAAGGTTTGACATTGTGAAACTCAATTCTTTGCCATTTGCTCATGCATGTAAAATATTAGCCAATTTGAATTTTTGTAATTATAATGTAAAAAATGGTCAATTTCCATAGGGGTTACCTTTGGAAATGAGCCATGTTGACATGAAAATTGCAAAGTCTTAAGATTCGGCTAATAATTTATATGCATGTTGGAAATAGCTACAAGTTCATGTTTTATTATGATAACTCCAAGTAAATAATGTCGAAATGAAAGTAAAACTTAATTTTAATTGGTTATATATTAGTGTTTTAAAATTATCAAATTGGCTTACGTTCTACATGCATGGCATGCGAAACGCTAGAAATCCAATCTAAGAACTTTGTACTCGAAAGAACCTACATTCCCACTAACAACAACAATGAAAACCTTTCAAAAATGTCTTTTAAATTCATTTGTCCATTATTTCAAGGGTTTGACATTGTGAAACTCAATTCATTGCCATTTCCTCATGCATTTAAAATATTAGCCAATGTGAATTTTTTTAATTCTAATGTAAAAATGGTCAATTTCTATAGGGGTTACCTATTGAATTCAACCATGTTGACATGAAAATCGCGATGTCCTAAGATTTGGCTAATAATTAATATAAATGTTTGAAATAGCTAAAAGTTCATGTTTTATTATGATAACTCCAGTAAATAATGTCGAAATGAATGTAAAACTCAATTTTACTTGGTTTTATGTTAGAGTTTTAAATTTGTCAAATTGGCTTACGTTCTACATGCATGGCGTGCGAAACGCTAGAAATCCAAGCTAAGAATTTTGTACTCAAAAGCACCTCCATTCCCACTAACAACAACAATGAAAACCTTTCAAAAATGTCTTTTAAATTCATTTGTCCATTATTTCAAAGGTTTGACATTGTGAAACTCAATTCTTTGCCATTTCCTCATGCATGTAAGATATTAGCCAATGTGAATTTTTTTAATTATAATGTAAAAAATGGTCAATTTCCATAGGGGTTACTTATGGAAATGAGCCATGTTGACATGAAAATTGCAAAGTCTTAAGATTCGGCTAATAATTTATATGCATGTTGGAAATAGCTAAAAGTTCATGTTTTATTATGATAACTCTAGTAAATAATGTCGAAATGAAAGTAAAACTCAATTTTAATTGGTTTTATGTTAGTGTTTTAAAATTGTCAAATTTGTTTACGTTCTACATGGATGGCGTGCAAAACGCTAGAAATCCAAGCTAAGAATTTTGTACTCGAAAGCACCTCCATTCCCACTAACAACAACAATGAAACCCTTTCAAAAATGTCTTTTAAATTCATTTGTCCATTATTTCAAAGGTTTGACATTGTGAAACTCAATTCTTTGCCATTTGCTCATGCATGTAAAATATTAGCCAATTTGAATTTTTGTAATTATAATGTAAAAAATGGTCAACTTCCATAGGGGTTACCTTTGGAAATGAGCCATGTTGACATGAAAATTGCAAAGTCTTAAGATTCGGCTAATAATTTATATGCATGTTGGAAATAGCTACAAGTTCATGTTTTATTATGATAACTCCAGTAAATAATGTCGAAATGAAAGTAAAACTTAATTTTAATTGGTATTATATTAGTGTTTTAAAATTATCAAATTGGCTTACGTTCTACATGCATGGCATGCGAAACGCTAGAAATCCAATCTAAGAACTTTGTACTCGAAAGAACCTACATTCCCACTAACAACAACAATGAAAACCTTTCAAAAATGTCTTTTAAATTCATTTGTCCATTATTTCAAAGGTTTGACATTGTGAAACTCAATTCTCTGCCATTTCCTCATGCATGTAAAATATTAGCCAAAGTGAAAAGTTTTTAATTATAATGTAAAAAATGGTCAATTTCCATAGGGGTTACCTATTGAAATGAGCCATGTTGACATGAAAATTGCAAAGTCTTAAGATTCGGCTAATAATTTATATGCATGTTGGAAATAGCTAAAAGTTCATGTTTTATTATGATAACTCCAAGTAAATAGTGTCGAAATGAAAGTAAAACTCAATTTTAATTGTTTTTATGTTAGTGTTTTAAAATTGTCAAATTGGTTTACATTCTACATGGATGGCGTGCAAAATGCTAGAAATCCAAGCTAAGAATTTTGTACTCGAAAGCACCTCCATTTCCACTAACAACAATAATGAAACCCTTTCAAAAATGTCTTTTAAATTCATTTGTCCATTATTTCAAAGGTTTGACATTGTTAAACTCAATTCTTTGCCATTTCCTCATGCATGTAAGATATTAGCCAATGTGAATTCTTTTAATTATAATGTAAAAAATGGTTAATTTCCATAGGGGTTACTTATGGAAATGAGCCATGTTGACATGAAAATTGCAAAGTCTTAAGATTCGGCTAATAATTTATATGCATGTTGGAAATAGCTAAAAGTTCATGTTTTATTATGATAACTCCAGTAAATAATGTCGAAATGAAAGTAAAACTCAATTTTAATTGGTTTTATGTTAGTGTTTTAAAATTGTCAAATTGGTTTACGTTCTACATGCATGGCATGCGAAACGCTAGAAATCCGATTTAAGAACTTTGTACTCGAAAGAACCTACATTCCCACTAACAACAACAATGAAAACCTTTCAAAAATGTCTTTTAAATTCATTTGTCCATTATTTCAAGGGTTTGACATTGTGAAACTCAATTCATTGCCATTTCCTCATGCATTTAAAATATTAGCCAATGTGAATTTTTTTAATTCTAATGTAAAAATGGTCAATTTCTATAGGGGTTACCTATTGAAATGAGCCATGTTGACATGAAAATCGCGATGTCCTAAGATTTGGCTAATAATTAATATAAATGTTTGAAATAGCTAAAAGTTCATGTTTTATTATGATAACTCCAGTAAATAATGTCGAAATGAAAGTAAAACTCAATTTTACTTGGTTTTATGTTAAGAGTTTTAAATTTGTCAAATTGGCTTACGTTCTACATGCATGGCGTGCGAAACGCTAGAAATCCAAGCTAAGAATTTTGTACTCGAAAGCACCTCCATTCCCACTAACAACAACAATGAAAACCTTTCAAAAATGTCTTTTAAATTCATTTGTCCATTATTTCAAAGGTTTGACATTGTGAAACTCAATTCTTTGCCATTTCCTCATGCATGTAAGATATTAGCCAATGTGAATTTTTTTAATTATAATGTAAAAAATGGTCAATTTCCATAGGGGTTACTTATGGAAATGAGCCATGTTGACATGAAAATTGCAAAGTCTTAAGATTCGGCTAATAATTTATATGCATGTTGGAAATAGCTAAAAGTTCATGTTTTATTATGATAACTCCGAGTAAATAATGTCGAAATGAAAGTAAAACTCAATTTTAATTGGTTTTATGTTAGTGTTTTAAAATTGTCAAATTTGTTTACGTTCTACATGGATGGCGTGCAAAACGCTAGAAATCCAAGCTAAGAATTTTGTACTCGAAAGCACCTCCATTCCCACTAACAACAACAATGAAACCCTTTCAAAAATGTCTTTTAAATTCATTTGTCCATTATTTCAAAGGTTTGACATTGTGAAACTCAATTCTTTGCCATTTGCTCATGCATGTAAAATATTAGCCAATTTGAATTTTTGTAATTATAATGTAAAAAATGGTCAACTTCCATAGGGGTTACCTTTGGAAATGAGCCATGTTGACATGAAAATTGCAAAGTCTTAAGATTCGGCTAATAATTTATATGCATGTTGGAAATAGCTACAAGTTCATGTTTTATTATGATAACTCCAGTAAATAATGTCGAAATGAAAGTAAAACTTAATTTTAATTGGTATTATATTAGTGTTTTAAAATTATCAAATTGGCTTACGTTCTACATGCATGGCGTGCGAAACGCTAGAAATCCAATCTAAGAACTTTGTACTCGAAAGAACCTACATTCCCACTAACAACAACAATGAAAACCTTTCAAAAATGTCTTTTAAATTCATTTGTCCATTATTTCAAGGGTTTGACATTGTGAAACTCAATTCATTGCCATTTCCTCATGCATGTAAAATATTGGCCATAGTGAAAAGTTTTAATTATAATGTAAAAAATGGTCAATTTCCATAGGGGTTACCTATTGAAATGAGCCATGTTGACATGAAAATTGCAAAGTCTTAAGATTTGGCTAATAATTTATATGCATGTTGGAAATAGCTAAAAGTTCATGTTTTATTATGATAACTCCAGTAAATAATGTCGAAATGAAAGTAAAACTCAATTTTACTTGGTTTTATGTTAGTGTTTTAAAATTGTCAAATTGGCTTACGTTCTACATGCATGGCGTGCGAAACGCTAGAAATCCAAGCTAAGAACTTTGTACTCGAAAGCACCTACATTCCCACTAACAACAACAATGAAAACCTTTCAAAAATGTCTTTTAAATTCATTTGTCCATTATTTCAAGGGTTTGACATTGTGAAACTCAATTCTTTGCCATTTCCTCATGCATGTAAAATATTAGCCAATGTGAATTTTTTTAATTATAATGTAAAAAATGGTCAATTTCTATAGGGTTTACCTATGGAATTCAACCATGTTGACATGAAAATTGCAATGTCTTAAGATTCGGCTAATAATTTATATGCATGTTGGAAATAGCTAAAAGTTCATGTTTTATTATGATAACTCCAGTAAATAATGTCGAAATGAAAGTAAAACTCAATTTTACTTGGTTTTATGTTAGTGTTTTAAAATTGTCAAATTGGCTTACGTTCTACATGCATGGCGTGCGAAACGCTAGAAATCCAAGCTAAGAACTTTGTACTCGAAAGCACCTACATTCCCACTAACAACAACAATGAAAACCTTTCAAAAATGTCTTTTAAATTCATTTGTCCATTATTTCAAAGGTTTGACATTGTGAAACTCAATTCTTTGCCATTTCCTCATGCATGTAAAATATTAGCCAATGTGAAAATTTTTAATTATAATGTAAAAAATGGTCAATTTCCATAGGGGTTACCTATGGAAATGAGCCATGTTGACATGAAAATTGCAAAGTCTTAAGATTCGGCTAATAATTTATATGCATGTTGGAAATAGCTAAAAGTTCATGTTTTATTATGATAACTCTAGTAAATAATGTCGAAATGAAAGTAAAACTCAATTTTACTCGGTTTTATGTTAGTATTTTAAAATTGTCAAATTGGCTTACGTTCTACATGCATGGCGTGCGAAACGCTAGAAATCCAAGCTAAGAACTTTGTACTCGAAAGCACCTACATTCCCACTAACAACAACAATGAAAACCTTTCAAAAATGTCTTTTAAATTCATTTGTCCATTATTGCAAAGGGTTTGACATTGTGAAACGTCAATTCTTTGCCATTGACTCATGCATGTAAAATATTAGCCAATGTGAAAATTTTTAATTATAATGTAAAAAATGGTCAATTTCCATAGGGGTTACCTTATGGAATTCAGCCATGTTGACATGAAAATTGCAAAATCTTAAGATTCGGCTAATAATTGATATGCATGTTGGAAATAGCTAAAAGTTCATGTTTTATTATGGTAACTCTAGTAAATAATGTCGAAATGAAAGTAAAACTCAATTTTACTTGGTTTTATGTTAGTGTTTTAAAATTGTCAAATTGGCTTACGTTCTACATGCATGGCGTGCGAAACGCTAGAAATCCAATCTAAGAACTTTGTACTCGAAAACACCTACATTCCCACTAACAACAACAATGAAAACCTTTCAAAAATGTCTTTTAAATTCATTTGTCCATTATTTCAAGGGTTTGACATTGTGAAACTCAATTCTTTGCCATTTCCTCATGCATTTAAAATATTAGCCAATGTGAATTTTTTTAATTATAATGTAAAAAATGGTCAATTTCTATAGGGGTTACCTATTGAATTCAACCATGTTGACATGAAAATCGCGATGTCCTAAGATTTGGCTAATAATTAATATGCATGTTTGAAATAGCTAAAAGTTCATGTTTTATTATGATAACTCCAGTAAATAATGTCGAAATGAAAGTAAAACTCAATTTTACTTGGTTTTATGTTAGTGTTTTAAAATTGTCAAATTGGCTTACGTTCTACATGCATGGCGTGCGAAACGCTAGAAATCCAAGCTAAGAACTTTGTACTCGAAAGCACCTACATTCCCACTAACAACAACAATGAAAACCTTTCAAAAATGTCTTTTAAATTCATTTGTCCATTATTTCAAGGGTTTGACATTGTGAAACTCAATTCTTTGCCATTTCCTCATGCATGTAAAATATTAGCCAATGTGAATTTTTTTAATTATAATGTAAAAAATGGTCAATTTCCATAGGGGTTACCTATGGAAATGAGCCATGTTGACATGAAAATTGCAAAGTCTTAAGATTCGGCTAATAATTTATATGCATGTTGGAAATAGCTAAAAGTTCATGTTTTATTATGATAACTCCAATAAATAATGTCGAAATGAAAGTAAAACTCAATTTTACTTGGTTTTATGTTAGTGTTTTAAAATTGTCAAATTGGCTTACGTTCTACATGCATGGCGTGCGAAACGCTAGAAATCCAAGCTAAGAATTTTGTACTCGAAAGCACCTCCATTCCCACTAACAACAACAATGAAACCCTTTCAAAAATGTCTTTTAAATTCATTTGTCCATTATTTCAAAGGTTTGACATTGTGAAACTCAATTCTTTGCCATTTGCTCATGCATGTAAAATATTAGCCAATGTGAATTTTTTTAATTATAATGTAAAAAATGGTCAATTTCCATAGGGGTTACCTATGGAAATGAGCCATGTTGACATGAAAATTGCAAAGTCTTAAGATTCGGCTAATAATTTATATGCATGTTGGAAATAGCTAAAAGTTCATGTTTTATTATGATAACTCCAGTAAATAATGTCGAAATGAAAGTAAAACTCAATTTTACTTGGTTTTATGTTAGTGTTTTAAAATTGTCAAATTGGCTTACGTTCTACATGCATGGCATGCGAAACGCTAGAAATCCAAGCTAATAACTTTGTACTCGAAAGCACCTACATTCCCACTCTCAACAACAATGAAAACCTTTCAAAAATGTCTTTTAAATTCATTTGTCCATTATTTCAAGGGTTTGACATTGTGAAACTCAATTCTTTGCCATTTCCTCATGCATGTAAAATATTAGCCAATGTGAAAAGTTTTAATTATAATGTAAAAAATGGTCAATTTCCATAGGGGTTACCTATGGAAATGAGCCATGTTGACATGAAAATTGCAAAGTCTTAAGATTCGGCTAATAATTGATATGCATGTTGGAAATAGCTAAAAGTTCATGTTTTATTATGATAACTCTAATAAATAATGTCGAAATGAAAGTAAAACTCAATTTTACTTGGTTTTATGTTAGTATTTTAAAATTGTCAAATTGGCTTACGTTCTACATGCATGGCGTGCGAAACGCTAGAAATCCAAGCTAAGAACTTTGTACTCGAAAGCACCTACATTCCCACTAACAACAACAATGAAAACCTTTCAAAAATGTCTTTTAAATTCATTTGTCCATTATTTCAAGGGTTTGACATTGTGAAACTCAATTCTTTGCCATTTCCTCATGCATGTAAAATATTAGCCAATGTGAATTTTTTTAATTATAATGTAAAAAATGGTCAATTTCTATAGGGGGTTACCTATGGAATTCAACCATGTTGACATGAAAATCGCGATGTCTTAAGATTTGGCTAATAATTTATATGCATGTTGGAAATAGCTAAAAGTTCATGTTTTATTATGATAACTCTGGTAAATAATGTCGAAATGAAAGTAAAACTCAATTTTACTTGGTTTTATGTTAGTGTTTTAAAATTGTCAAATTGGCTTACGTTCTACATGCATGGCGTGCGAAATGCTAGAAATCCAAGCTAAGAACTATGTACTCGAAAGAACCTATATTCCCACGAACAACAACAATAAAAACCTTTCAAAAATGTCTTTTAAATTCATTTGTCCATTATTTCAAGGGTTTGACATTGTGAAACTCAATTCTTTGCCATTTCCTCATGCATGTAAAATATTAGCCAATGTGAATTTTTTTAATTATAATGTAAAAAATGGTCAATTTCCATAGGGGTTACCTATGGAAATGAGCCATGTTGACATGAAAATTGCAAAGTCTTAAGATTCGGCTAATAATTGATATGCATGTTGGAAATAGCTAAAAGTTCATGTTTTATTATGATAACTCTAGTAAATAATGTCGAAATGAAAGTAAAACTCAATTTTACTTGGTTTTATGTTAGTGTTTTAAAATTGTCAAATTGGCTTACGTTCTACATGCATGGCGTGCGAAACGCTAGAAATCCAAGCTAAGAACTTTGTACTCGAAAACACCTACATTCCCACTAACAACAACAATGAAAACCTTTCAAAAATGTCTTTTAAATTCATTTGTCCATTATTTCAAGGGTTTGACATTGTGAAACTCAATTCTTTGCCATTTCCTCATGCATGTAAAATATTAGCCAATGTGAATTTTTTTAATTATAATGTAAAAAATGGTCAATTTCTATAGGGGTTACCTATGGAATTCAACCATGTTGACATGAAAATCGCGATGTCCTAAGATTTGGCTAATAATTAATATGCATGTTGGAAATAGCTAAAAGTTCATGTTTTATTATGATAACTCTAGTAAATAATGTCGAAATGAAAGTAATACTCAATTTTACTTGGTTTTATGTTAGTGTTTTAAAATTGTCAAATTGGCTTACGTTCTACATGCATGGCGTGCGAAACGCTAGAAATCCAAGCTAAGAACTTTGTACTCGAAAACACCTACATTCCCACTAACAACAACAATGAAAACCTTTCAAAATGTCTTTTAAATTCATTTGTCCATTATTTCAAGGGTTTGCCGTTCTGAAACTCAATTCTTTGCCATTTCCTCATGCATGTAAAATATTAGCCAATGTGAATTTTTTTAATTATAATGTAAAAAACGGTCAATTTTTATAGGGGTTACCTATGGAATTCAACCATGTTGACATGAAAAACGCGATGTCCTAAGATTTGGCTAATAATTAATATGCATGTTGGAAATAGCTAAAAGTTCATGTTTTATTATGATAACTCTAGTAAATAATGTCGAAGTGAAAGTAAAACTCAATTTTACTTTGTTTTATGTTAGTGTTTTAAAATTTTCAAATTGCCTTACGTTCTACATGCATGGCGTGCGAAACGCTAGAAATCCAAGCTAAGAATTTTGTACTCGAAAGCACCTCCATTCCCACTAACAACAACAATGCAAACCTTTCAAAAATGTCTTTTAAATTCATTTGTCCATTATTTCAAAGGTTTGACATTGTGAAACTCAATTCTTTGCCATTTCCTCATGCATGTAAGATATTAGCCAATGTGAATTTTTTTAATTATAATGTAAAAAATGGTCAATTTCCATAGGGGTTACTTATGGAAATGAGCCATGTTGACTTGAAAATTGCAAAGTCTTAAGATTCGGCTAATAATTGATATGCATGTTGGAAATAGTTGAAAGTTAATGTTTTATTATGATAACTCTAGTAAATAATGTCGAAATGAAAGTAAAACTCAATTTTACTCGGTTTTATGTTAGTATTTTAAAATTGTCAAATTGGCTTACGTTCTACATGCATGGCGTGCGAAACGCTAGAAATCCAAGCTAAGAACTTTGTACTCGAAAGCACCTACATTCCCACTAACAACAACAATGAAAACCTTTCAAAAATGTCTTTTAAATTCATTTGTCCATTATTGCAAGGGTTTGACATTATGAAACGTCAATTCTTTGCCATTGACTCATGCATGTAAAATATTAGCCAATGTGAAAAGTTTTAATTTTAATGTAAAAAATGGTCAATTTCTATAGGGGGTAACCTATGGAATTCAGCCATGTTAACATGAAAATTGCAAAATCTTAAGATTCGGCTAATAATTGATATGCATGTTCGGAATAGATAAAAGTTTACGTATTATTATGGTAAATCTAGAAAATAATGTCGAAATGAAAGTAATACTCAATTTTACTTGGTTTTATGTTAGTGTTTTAAAATTGTCAAATTGGCTTACGTTCTACATGCACGGCGTGCGAAATGCTAGAAATCCAAGCTAAGAACTTTGTACTCGAAAACACCTACATTCCCACTAACAACAACAATGAAAACCTTTCAAAATGTCTTTTAAATTCATTTGTCCATTATTTCAAGGGTTTGACATTGTGAAACTCAATTCTTTGCCATTTCCTCATGCATGTAAAATATTAGCCAATGTGAATTTTTTTAATTATAATGTAAAAAACGGTCAATTTCTATAGGGGTTACCTATGGAATTCAACCATGTTGACATGAAAATCGCGATGTCCTAAGATTTGGCTAATAATTAATATGCATGTTGGAAATAGCTAAAAGTTCATGTTTTATTATGATAACTCCAGTAAATAATGTCGAAATGAAAGTAAAACTCAATTTTACTTGGTTTTATGTTAGTGTTTTAAAATTGTCAAATTGGCTTACGTTCTACATGCATGGCGTGCGAAACGCTAGAAATCCAAGCTAAGAACTTTGTACTCGAAAGCACCTACATTCCCACTAACAACAACAATGAAAACCTTTCAAAAATGTCTTTTAAATTCATTTGTCCATTATTTCAAAGGTTTGACATTGTGAAACTCAATTCTTTGCCATTTCCTCATGCATGTAAGATATTAGCCAATGTGAATTTTTTTAATTATAATGTAAAAAATGGTCAATTTCCATAGGGGTTACTTATTGAAATGAGCCATGTTGACATGAAAATTGCAAAGTCTTAAGATTCGGCTAATAATTGATATACATGTTGGAAATAGCTAAAAGTTCATGTTTTATTATGATAACTCCAGTAAATAATGTCGAAATGAAAGTAAAACTCAATTTTACTTGGTTTTATGTTAGTGTTTTAAAATTGTCAAATTGGCTTACGTTCTACATGCATGGCGTGCGAAACGCTAGAAATCCAAGCTAAGAATTTTGTACTCGAAAGCACCTCCATTCCCACTAACAACAACAATGAAAACCTTTCAAAAATGTCTTTTAAATTCATTTGTCCATTATTTCAAGGGTTTGACATTGTGAAACTCAATTCTTTGCCATTTCCTCATGCATGTAAAATATTAGCCAATGTGAATTTTTTTAATTATAATGTAAAAAATGGTCAATTTCCATAGGGGTTACTTATGGAAATGAGCCATGTTGACATGAAAATTGCAAAGTCTTAAGATTCGGCTAATAATTTATATGCATGTTGGAAATAGCTAAAAGTTCATGTTTTATTATGATAACTCTAGTAAATAATGTCGAAATGAAAGTAAAACTCAATTTTACTTGGTTTTATGTTAGTGTTTTAAAATTGTCAAATTGGCTTACGTTCTACATGCATGGCGTGCGAAACGCTAGAAATCCAAGCTAAGAACTTTGTACTCGAAAGCACCTACATTCCCACTAACAACAACAATGAAAACCTTTCAAAAATGTCTTTTAAATTCATTTGTCCATTATTTCAAGGGTTTGACATTGTGAAACTCAATTCTTTGCCATTTCCTATGCATGTAAGATATTAGCCAATGTGAATTTTTTTAATTATAATGTAAAAAATGGTCAATTTCCATAGGGGTTACCTATGGAAATGAGCCATGTTGACATGAAAATTGCAAAGTCTTAAGATTCGGCTAATAATTGATATGCATGTTGGAAATAGCTAAAAGTTCATGTTTTATTATGATAACTCTAGTAAATAATGTCGAAATGAAAGTAAAACTCAATTTTACTCGGTTTTATGTTAGTGTTTTAAAATTGTCAAATTGGCTTACGTTCTACATGCATGGCGTGCGAAACGCTAGAAATCCAAGCTAAGAACTTTGTACTCGAAAGCACCTACATTCCCACTAACAACAACAATGAAAACCTTTCAAAAATGTCTTTTAAATTCATTTGTCCATTATTGCAAGGGTTTGACATTGTGAAACTCAATTCTTTGCCATTTCCTCATGCATGTAAAATATTAGCCAATGTGAAAATTTTTAATTATAATGTAAAAAATGGTCAATTTCTATAGGGGGTAACCTATGGAATTCAGCCATGTTGACATGAAAATTGCAAATTCTTAAGATTCGGCTAATAATTGATATGCATGTTGGAAATAGCTTAAAGTTCATGTTTTATTATGATAACTCCAATAAATAATGTCGAAATGAAAGTAAAACTCAATTTTACTTGGTTTTATGTTAGTGTTTTAAAATTGTCAAATTGGCTTACGTTCTACATGCATGGCGTGCGAAACGCTAGAAATCCAATCTAAGAACTTTGTACTCGAAAGCACCTACATTCCCACTAACAACAACAATGAAAACCTTTCAAAAATGTCTTTTAAATTCATTTGTCCATTATTTCAAGGGTTTGACATTGTGAAACTCAATTCTTTGCCATTTCCTCATGCATGTAAAATATTAGCCAATGTGAATTTTTTTAATTATAATGTAAAAAATGGTCAATTTCTATAGGGGTTACCTATGGAATTCAGCCATGTTGACATGAAAATTGCAAATTCTTAAGATTTGGCTAATAATTGATATGCATGTTGGAAATAGCTAAAAGTTCATGTTTTATTATGATAAATCTAGAAAATAATTTCGAAATGAAAGTAATACTCAATTTTACTTGGTTTTATGTTAGTGTTTTAAAATTGTCAAATTGGCTTACGTTCTACATGCATGGCGTGCGAAACGCTAGAAATCCAAGCTAAGAACTTTGTACTCGAAAACACCTACATTCCCACTAACAACAACAATGAAAACCTTTCAAAATGTCTTTTAAATTCATTTGTCCATTATTTCAAGGGTTTGACATTGCGAAACTCAATTCTTTGCCATTTCCTCATGCATGTAAAATATTAGCCAATGTGAATTTTTTTAATTATAATGTAAAAAACGGTCAATTTTTATAGGGGTTACCTATGGAATTCAACCATGTTGACATGAAAATCGCGATGTCCTAAGATTTGGCTAATAATTAATATGCATGTTGGAAATAGCTAAAAGTTCATGTTTTATTATGATAACTCTAGTAAATAATGTCGAAATGAAAGTAAAACTCAATTTTACTTGGTTTTATGTTAGTGTTTTAAAATTGTCAAATTGGCTTACGTTCTACATGCATGGCGTGCGAAACGCTAGAAATCCAAGCTAATAACTTTGTACTCGAAAGCACCTACATTCCCACTAACAACAACAATGAAAACCTTTCAAAAATGTCTTTTAAATTCATTTGTCCATTATTTCAAGGGTTTGACATTGTGAAACTCAATTCTTTGCCATTTCCTCATGCATGTAAAATATTAGCCAATGTGAATTTTTTTAATTATAATGTAAAAAATGGTCAATTTCCATAGGGGTTACCTATGGAAATGAGCCATGTTGACATGAAAATTGCAAAGTCTTAAGATTCGGCTAATAATTGATATGCATGTTGGAAATAGCTAAAAGTTCATGTTTTATTATGATAACTCTAGTAAATAATGTCGAAGTGAAAGTAAAACTCAATTTTACTTGGTTTTATGTTAGTGTTTTAAAATTGTCAAATTGCCTTACGTTCTACATGCATGGCGTGCGAAACGCTAGAAATCCAAGCTAAGAATTTTGTACTCGAAAGCACCTCCATTCCCACTAACAACAACAATGAAAACCTTTCAAAAATGTCTTTTAAATTCATTTGTCCATTATTTCAAAGGTTTGACATTGTGAAACTCAATTCTTTGCCATTTCCTCATGCATGTAAGATATTAGCCAATGTGAATTTTTTTAATTATAATGTAAAAAATGGTCAATTTCCATAGGGGTTACTTATGGAAATGAGCCATGTTGACATGAAAATTGCAAAGTCTTAAGATTCGGCTAATAATTGATATGCATGTTGGAAATAGTTGAAAGTTAATGTTTTATTATGATAACTCTAGTAAATAATGTCGAAATGAAAGTAAAACTCAATTTTACTCGGTTTTATGTTAGTGTTTTAAAATTGTCAAATTGGCTTACGTTCTACATGCATGGCGTGCGAAACGCTAGAAATCCAAGCTAAGAACTTTGTACTCGAAAGCACCTACATTCCCACTAACAACAACAATGAAAACCTTTTAAAAATGTCTTTTAAATTCATTTGTCCATTATTGCAAGGGTTTGACATTATGAAACGTCAATTCTTTGCCATTGACTCATGCATGTAAAATATTAGCCAATGTGAAAATTTTTAATTTTAATGTAAAAAATGGTCAATTTCTATAGGGGGTAACCTATGGAATTCAGCCATGTTAACATGAAAATTGCAAATTCTTAAGATTCGGCTTATAATTGATATGCATGTTCGAAATAGATAAAAGTTTACGTATTATTATGGGAAATCTAGAAAATAATGTCGAAATGAAAGTAATACTCAATTTTACTTGGTTTTATGTTAGTGTTTTAAAATTGTCAAATTGGCTTACGTTCTACATGCATGGCGTGCGAAACGCTAGAAATCCAAGCTAAGAACTTTGTACTCGAAAACACCTACATTCCCACTAACAACAACAATGAAAACCTTTTAAAAATGTCTTTTAAATTCATTTGTCCATTATTTCAAGGGTTTGCCGTTCTGAAACTCAATTCTTTGCCATTTCCTCATGCATGTAAAATATTAGCCAATGTGAATTTTTTTAATTATAATGTAAAAAACGGTCAATTTCTATAGGGGTTACCTATGGAATTCAACCATGTTGACATGAAAATCGCGATGTCCTAAGATTTGGCTAATAATTGATATGCATGTTGGAAATAGCTAAAAGTTCATGTTTTATTATGATAAATCTAGAAAATAATTTCGAAATGAAAGTAATACTCAATTTTACTTGGTTTTATGTTAGTGTTTTAAAATTGTCAAATTGGCTTACGTTCTACATGCATGGCGTGCGAAACGCTAGAAATCCAAGCTAAGAACTTTGTACTCGAAAACACCTACATTCCCACTAACAACAACAATGAAAACCTTTCAAAATGTCTTTTAAATTCATTTGTCCATTATTTCAAGGGTTTGCCATTGTGAAACTCAATTCTTTGCCATTTCCTCATGCATGTAAAATATTAGCCAATGTGAATTTTTTTAATTATAATGTAAAAAATGGTCAATTTTTATAGGGGTTACCTATGGAATTCAACCATGTTGACATGAAAATCGCGATGTCCTAAGATTTGGCTAATAATTAATATGCATGTTGGAAATAGCTAAAAGTTCATGTTTTATTATGATAACTCTAGTAAATAATGTCGAAATGAAAGTAAAACTCAATTTTACTTGGTTTTATGTTAGTGTTTTAAAATTGTCAAATTGGCTTACGTTCTACATGCATGGCGTGCGAAACGCTAGAAATCCAAGCTAAGAACTTTGTACTCGAAAACACCTACATTCCCACTAACAACAACAATGAAAACCTTTCAAAAATGTCTTTTAAATTCATTTGTCCATTATTTCAAGGGTTTGCCATTGTGAAACTCAATTCTTTGCCATTTCCTCATGCATGTAAAATATTAGCCAATGTGAATTTTTTTAATTATAATGTAAAAAATGGTCAATTTTTATAGGGGTTACCTATGGAATTCAACCATGTTGACATGAAAATCGCGATGTCCTAAGATTCGGCTAATAATTAATATGCATGTTGGAAATAGCTAAAAGTTCATGTTTTATTATGATAACTCCTAGTAAATAATGTCGAAGTGAAAGTAAAACTCAATTTTACTTGGTTTTATGTTAGTGTTTTAAAATTTTCAAATTGCCTTACGTTCTACATGCATGGCGTGCGAAACGCTAGAAATCCAAGCTAAGAATTTTGTACTCGAAAGCACCTCCATTCCCACTAACAACAACAATGCAAACCTTTCAAAAATGTCTTTTAAATTCATTTGTCCATTATTTCAAAGGTTTGACATTGTGAAACTCAATTCTTTGCCATTTCCTCATGCATGTAAGATATTAGCCAATGTGAATTTTTTTTAATTATAATGTAAAAAATGGTCAATTTCCATAGGGGTCACTTATGGAAATGAGCCATGTTGACTTGAAAATTGCAAAGTCTTAAGATTCGGCTAATAATTGATATGCATGTTGGAAATAGTTGAAAGTTAATGTTTTATTATGATAACTCTAGTAAATAATGGCGAAATGAAAGTAAAACTCAATTTTACTCGGTTTTATGTTAGTGTTTTAAAATTGTCAAATTGGCTTACGTTCTACATGCATGGCGTGCGAAACGCTAGAAATCCAAGCTAATAACTTTGTACTCGAAAGCACCTACATTCCCACTAACAACAACAATGAAAACCTTTCAAAATGTCTTTTAAATTCATTTGTCCATTATTGCAAGGGTTTGACATTATGAAACGTCAATTCTTTGCCATTGACTCATGCATGTAAAATATTAGCCAATGTGAAAATTTTTAATTTTAATGTAAAAAATGGTCAATTTCTATAGGGGGTTACCTATGGAATTCAACCATGTTGACATGAAAATTGCAAAGTCTTAAGATTCGGCTTATAATTGATATGCATGTTGGAAATAGATAAAAGTTTACGTTTTATTATGATAACTCCAGAAAATAATTTCGAAATGAAAGTAAAACTCAATTTTACTTGGTTTTATGTTAGTGTTTTAAAATTGTCAAATTGGCTTACGTTCTACATGCATGGCGTGCGAAACGCTAGAAATCCAAGCTAAGAACTTTGTACTCGAAAGCACCTACATTCCCACTAACAACAACAATGAAAACCTTTCAAAAATGTCTTTTAAATTCATTTGTCCATTATTTCAAGGGTTTGCCATTGTGAAACTCAATTCTTTGCCATTTCCTCATGCATGTAAAATATTAGCCAATGTGAATTTTTTTAATTATAATGTAAAAAATGGTCAATTTTTATAGGGGTTACCTATGGAATTCAACCATGTTGACATGAAAATCGCGATGTCCTAAGATTTGGCTAATAATTAATATGCATGTTGGAAATAGCTAAAAGTTCATGTTTTATTATGATAACTCTAGTAAATAATGTCGAAGTGAAAGTAAAACTCAATTTTACTTGGTTTTATGTTAGTGTTTTAAAATTTTCAAATTGCCTTACGTTCTACATGCATGGCGTGCGAAACGCTAGAAATCCAAGCTAAGAATTTTGTACTCGAAAGCACCTCCATTCCCACTAACAACAACAATGAAAACCTTTCAAAAATGTCTTTTAAATTCATTTGTCCATTATTTCAAAGGTTTGACATTGTGAAACTCAATTCTTTGCCATTTCCTCATGCATGTAAGATATTAGCCAATGTGAATTTTTTTAATTATAATGTAAAAAATGGTCAATTTCCATAGGGGTTACTTATGGAAATGAGCCATGTTGACATGAAAATTGCAAAGTCTTAAGATTCGGCTAATAATTGATATGCATGTTGGAAATAGTTGAAAGTTAATGTTTTATTATGATAACTCTAGTAAATAATGTCAAAATGAAAGTAAAACTCAATTTTACTTGGTTTTATGTTAGTGTTTTAAAATTGTCAAATTGGCTTACGTTCTACATGCATGGCGTGCGAAATGCTAGAAATCCAAGCTAAGAACTTTGTACTCGAAAGCACCTACATTCCCACTAACAACAACAATGAAAACCTTTCAAAAATGTCTTTTAAATTCATTTGTCCATTATTTCAAGGGTTTGACATTGTGAAACTCAATTCTTTGCCATTTCCTCATGCATGTAAAATATTAGCCAATGTGAATTTTTTTAATTATAATGTAAAAAATGGTCAATTTCCATAGGGGTTACCTATGGAAATGAGCCATGTTGACATGAAAATTGCAAAGTCTTAAGATTCGGCTAATAATTGATATGCATGTTGGAAATAGCTGAAAGTTCATGTTTTATTATGATAACTCCAATAAATAATGTCGAAATGAAAGTAAAACTCAATTTTACTTGGTTTTATGTTAGTGTTTTAAAATTGTCAAATTGGCTTACGTTCTACATGCATGGCGTGCGAAACGCTAGAAATCCAATCTAAGAACTTTGTACTCGAAAGCACCTACATTCCCACTAACAACAACAATGAAAACCTTTCAAAAATGTCTTTTAAATTCATTTGTCCATTATTTCAAGGGTTTGACATTGTGAAACTCAATTCATTGCCATTTCCTCATGCATGTAAAATATTAGCCAATGTGAATTTTTTTAATTATAATGTAAAAAATGGTCAATTTCTATAGGGGTTACCTATGGAATTCAACCATGTTGACATGAAAATCGCGATGTCCTAAGATTTGGCTAATAATTAATATGCATGTTGGAAATAGCTAAAAGTTCATGTTTTATTATGATAACTCCTAGTAAATAATGTCGAAATGAAAGTAAAACTCAATTTTACTTGGTTTTATGTTAGTGTTTTAAAATTGTCAAATTGGCTTACGTTCTACATGCATGGCGTGCGAAACGCTAGAAATCCAAGCTAAGAATTTTGTACTCGAAAGCACCTCCATTCCCACTAACAACAACAATGAAAACCTTTCAAAAATGTCTTTTAAATTCATTTGTCCATTATTTCAAAGGTTTGACATTGTGAAACTCAATTCTTTGCCATTTCCTCATGCATGTAAGATATTAGCCAATGTGAATTTTTTTAATTATAATGTAAAAAATGGTCAATTTCCATAGGGGTTACTTATGGAAATGAGCCATGTTGACATGAAAATTGCAAAGTCTTAAGATTCGGCTAATAATTGATATGCATGTTGGAAATAGTTGAAAGTTAACGTTTTATTATGATAAAACTAGTAAATAATGTCGAAATGAAAGTAAAACTCAATTTTACTTGGTTTTATGTTAGTGTTTTAAAATTGTCAAATTGGCTTACGTTCTACATGCATGGCGTGCGAAACGCTAGAAATCCAAGCTAAGAACTTTGTACTCGAAAGCACCTACATTCCCACTAACAACAACAATGAAAACCTTTCAAAAATGTCTTTAAAATTCATTTGTCCATTATTTCAAGGGTTTGACATTGTGAAACTCAATTCTTTGCCATTTCCTCATGCATGTAAAATATTAGCCAATGTGAATTTTTTTAATTATAATGTAAAAAATGGTCAATTTCCATAGGGGTTACTTATGGAAATGAGCCATGTTGACATGAAAATTGCAAAGTCTTAAGATTCGGCTAATAATTGATATGCATGTTGGAAATAGCTGAAAGTTCATGTTTTATTATGATAACTCTAATAAATAATGTCGAAATGAAAGTAAAACTCAATTTTACTTGGTTTTATGTTAGTGTTTTAAAATTGTCAAATTGGCTTACGTTCTACATGCATGGCGTGCGAAACGCTAGAAATCCAAGCTAAGAACTTTGTACTCGAAAACACCTACATTCCCACTAACAACAACAATGAAAACCTTTCAAAAATGTCTTTTAAATTCATTTGTCCATTATTTCAAGGGTTTGACATTGTGAAACTCAATTCTTTGCCATTTCCTCATGCATGTAAAATATTAGCCAATGTGAATTTTTTTAATTATAATGTAAAAAATGGTCAATTTCTATAGGGGTTACCTATGGAATTCAACCATGTTGACATGAAAATCGCGATGTCCTAAGATTTGGCTAATAATTAATATGCATGTTGGAAATAGCTAAAAGTTCATGTTTTATTATGATAACTCCTAGTAAATAATGTCGAAATGAAAGTAAAACTCAATTTTACTTGGTTTTATGTTAGTGTTTTAAAATTGTCAAATTGGCTTACGTTCTACATGCATGGCGTGCGAAACGCTAGAAATCCAAGCTAAGAATTTTGTACTCGAAAGCACCTCCATTCCCACTAACAACAACAATGAAAACCTTTCAAAAATGTCTTTTAAATTCATTTGTCCATTATTTCAAAGGTTTGACATTGTGAAACTCAATTCTTTGCCATTTCCTCATGCATGTAAGATATTAGCCAATGTGAATTTTTTTAATTATAATGTAAAAAATGGTCAATTTCCATAGGGGTTACTTATGGAAATGAGCCATGTTGACATGAAAATTGCAAAGTCTTAAGATTCGGCTAATAATTGATATGCATGTTGGAAATAGTTGAAAGTTAATGTTTTATTATGATAACTCTAGTAAATAATGTCGAAATGAAAGTAAAACTCAATTTTACTTGGTTTTATGTTAGTGTTTTAAAATTGTCAAATTGGCTTACGTTCTACATGCATGGCGTGCGAAACGCTAGAAATCCAAGCTAAGAATTTTGTACTCGAAAGCACCTACATTCCCACTAACAACAACAATGAAAACCTTTCAAAAATGTCTTTTAAATTCATTTGTCCATTATTTCAAAGGTTTGACATTGTGAAACTCAATTCTTTGCCATTTCCTCATGCATGTAAGATATTAGCCAATGTGAATTTTTTTAATTATAATGTAAAAAATGGTCAATTTCCATAGGGGTTACTTATGGAAATGAGCCATGTTGACTTGAAAATTGCAAAGTCTTAAGATTCGGCTAATAATTGATATGCATGTTGGAAATAGTTGAAAGTTAATGTTTTATTATGATAACTCTAGTAAATAATGTCGAAATGAAAGTAAAACTCAATTTTACTCGGTTTTATGTTAGTGTTTTAAAATTGTCAAATTGGCTTACGTTCTACATGCATGGCGTGCGAAACGCTAGAAATCCAAGCTAAGAACTTTGTACTCGAAAGCACCTACATTCCCACTAACAACAACAATGAAAACCTTTTAAAAATGTCTTTTAAATTCATTTGTCCATTATTTCAAGGGTTTGACATTGTGAAACGTCAATTCTTTGCCATTTACTCATGCATGTAAAATATTAGCCAATGTGAAAATTTTTAATTATAATGTAAAAAATGGTCAATTTCTATAGGGGGTAACCTATGGAATTCAGCCATGTTGACATGAAAATTGCAAATTCTTAAGATTCGGCTTATAATTGATATGCATGTTCGAAATAGATAAAAGTTCACGTTTTATTATGGTAAATCTAGAAAATAATTTCGAAATGAAAGTAAAACTCAATTTTACTTGGTTTTATGTTAGTGTTTTAAAATTGTCAAATTGGCTTACGTTCTACATGGATGGCGTGCGAAACGCTAGAAATCCAAGCTAAGAACTTTGTACTCGAAAGCACCTACATTCCCACTAACAACAACAATGAAAACCTTTCAAAAATGTCTTTTAAATTCATTTGTCCATTATTTCAAGGGTTTGACATTGTGAAACTCAATTCTTTGCCATTTCCTCATGCATGTAAAATATTAGCCAATGTGAATTTTTTTAATTATAATGTAAAAAATGGTCAATTTCTATAGGGGTTACCTATGGAATTCAACCATGTTGACATGAAAAACGCGATGTCCTAAGATTTGGCTAATAATTAATATGCATGTTGGAAATAGCTAAAAGTTCATGTTTTATTATGATAACTCCAGTAAATAATGTCGAAATGAAAGTAAAACTCAATTTTACTTGGTTTTATGTTAGTGTTTTAAAATTTTCAAATTGGCTTACGTTCTACATGCATGGCGTGCGAAACGCTAGAAATCCAAGCTAAGAATTTTGTACTCGAAAGCACCTCCATTCCCACTAACAACAACAATGAAAACCTTTCAAAAATGTCTTTTAAATTCATTTGTCCATTATTTCAAAGGTTTGACATTGTGAAACTCAATTCTTTGCCATTTCCTCATGCATGTAAGATATTAGCCAATGTGAATTTTTTTAATTATAATGTAAAAAATGGTCAATTTCCATAGGGGTTACTTATGGAAATGAGCCATGTTGACATGAAAATTGCAAAGTCTTAAGATTCGGCTAATAATTGATATGCATGTTGGAAATAGTTGAAAGTTCATGTTTTATTATGATAACTCTAGTAAATAATGTCGAAATGAAAGTAAAACTCAATTTTACATGGTTTTATGTTAGTGTTTTAAAATTGTCAAATTGGCTTACGTTCTACATGCATGGCGTGCGAAACGCTAGAAATCCAAGCTAAGAATTTTGTACTCGAAAGCACCTACATTCCCACTAACAACAACAATGAAAACCTTTCAAAAATGTCTTTTAAATTCATTTGTCCATTATTTCAAGGGTTTGACATTGTGAAACTCAATTCTTTGCCATTTCCTCATGCATGTAAGATATTAGCCAATGTGAATTTTTTTAATTATAATGTAAAAAATGGTCAATTTCCATAGGGGTTACTTATGGAAATGAGCCATGTTGACATGAAAATTGCAAAGTCTTAAGATTCGGCTAATAATTGATATGCATGTTGGAAATAGTTGAAAGTTAATGTTTTATTATGATAACTCTAGTAAATAATGTCGAAATGAAAGTAAAACTCAATTTTACTCGGTTTTATGTTAGTGTTTTAAAATTGTCAAATTGGCTTACGTTCTACATGCATGGCGTGCGAAACGCTAGAAATCCAAGCTAATAACTTTGTACTCGAAAGCACCTACATTCCCACTAACAACAACAATGAAAACCTTTCAAAAATGTCTTTTAAATTCATTTGTCCATTATTTCAAGGGTTTGACATTGTGAAACTCAATTCTTTGCCATTTCCTCATGCATGTAAAATATTAGCCAATGTGAATTTTTTTAATTATAATGTAAAAAATGGTCAATTTCTATAGGGGGTTACCTATGGAATTCAGCCATGTTGACATGAAAATCGCAATGTCTTAAGATTCGGCTAATAATTGATATGCATGTTGGAAATAGGTAAAAGTTCATGTTTTATTATGATAACTCTAGTAAATAATTTCGAAATGAAAGTAAAACTCAATTTTACTTGGTTTTATATTAGTGTTTTAAAATTGTCAAATTGGCTTACGTTCTACATGCATGGCGTGCGAAACGCTAGAAATCCAAGCTAAGAACTTTGTACTCGAAAGCACCTACATTCCCACTAACAACAACAATGAAAACCTTTCAAAAATGTCTTTTAAATTCATTTGTCCATTATTTCAAGGGTTTGACATTGTGAAACTCAATTCTTTGCCATTTCCTCATGCATGTAAAATATTAGCCAATGTGAATTTTTTTAATTATAATGTAAAAAATGGTCAATTTCTATAGGGGTTACCTATGGAAATGAGCCATGTTGACATGAAAATTGCAAAGTCTTAAAATTCGGCTAATAATTGATATGCATGTTGGAAATAGCTAAAAGTTCATGTTTTATTATGATAACTCTAGTAAATAATGTCGAAATGAAAGTAATACTCAATTTTACTTGGTTTTATGTTAGTGTTTTAAAATTGTCAAATTGGCTTACGTTCTACATGGATGGCGTGCGAAACGCTAGAAATCCAAGCTAAGAACTTTGTACTCGAAAACACCTACATTCCCACTAACAACAACAATGAAAACCTTTCAAAATGTCTTTTAAATTCATTTGTCCATTATTTCAAGGGTTTGACATTGTGAAACTCAATTCTTTGCTATTTCCTCATGCATGTAAAATATTAGCCAATGTGAATTTTTTTAATTATAATGTAAAAAACGGTCAATTTTTATAGGGGTTACCTATGGAATTCAACCATGTTGACATGAAAAACGCGATGTCCTAAGATTTGGCTAATAATTAATATGCATGTTGGAAATAGCTAAAAGTTCATGTTTTATTATGATAACTCTAGTAAATAATGTCGAAGTGAAAGTAAAACTCAATTTTACTTTGTTTTATGTTAGTGTTTTAAAATTTTCAAATTGCCTTACGTTCTACATGCATGGCGTGCGAAACGCTAGAAATCCAAGCTAAGAATTTTGTACTCGAAAGCACCTCCATTCCCACTAACAACAACAATGCAAACCTTTCAAAAATGTCTTTTAAATTCATTTGTCCATTATTTCAAAGGTTTGACATTGTGAAACTCAATTCTTTGCCATTTCCTCATGCATGTAAGATATTAGCCAATGTGAATTTTTTTAATTATAATGTAAAAAATGGTCAATTTCCATAGGGGTTACTTATGGAAATGAGCCATGTTGACTTGAAAATTGCAAAGTCTTAAGATTCGGCTAATAATTGATATGCATGTTGGAAATAGTTGAAAGTTAATGTTTTATTATGATAACTCTAGTAAATAATGTCGAAATGAAAGTAAAACTCAATTTTACTCGGTTTTATGTTAGTATTTTAAAATTGTCAAATTGGCTTACGTTCTACATGCATGGCGTGCGAAACGCTAGAAATCCAAGCTAAGAACTTTGTACTCGAAAGCACCTACATTCCCACTAACAACAACAATGAAAACCTTTCAAAAATGTCTTTTAAATTCATTTGTCCATTATTGCAAGGGTTTGACATTATGAAACGTCAATTCTTTGCCATTGACTCATGCATGTAAAATATTAGCCAATGTGAAAAGTTTTAATTTTAATGTAAAAAATGGTCAATTTCTATAGGGGGTAACCTATGGAATTCAGCCATGTTAACATGAAAATTGCAAATTCTTAAGATTCGGCTAATAATTGATATGCATGTTCGGAATAGATAAAAGTTTACGTATTATTATGGGAAATCTAGAAAATAATTTCGAAATGAAAGTAATACTCAATTTTACTTGGTTTTATGTTAGTGTTTTAAAATTGTCAAATTGGCTTACGTTCTACATGCATGGCGTGCGAAACGCTAGAAATCCAAGCTAAGAACTTTGTACTCGAAAACACCTACATTCCCACTAACAACAACAATGAAAACCTTTCAAAATGTCTTTTAAATTCATTTGTCCATTATTTCAAGGGTTTGACGTTGTGAAACTCGATTCTTTGCCATTTCCTCATGCATGTAAAATATTAGCCAATGTGAATTTTTTTAATTATAATGTAAAAAACGGTCAATTTCTATAGGGGTTACCTATGGAATTCAACCATGTTGACATGAAAATCGCGATGTCCTAAGATTTGGCTAATAATTAATATGCATGTTGGAAATAGCTAAAAGTTCATGTTTTATTATGATAACTCTAGTAAATAATGTCGAAATGAAAGTAAAACTCAATTTTACTTGGTTTTATGTTAGTGTTTTAAAATTTTCAAATTGGCTTACGTTCTACATGCATGGCGTGCGAAACGCTAGAAATCCAAGCTAAGAATTTTGTACTCGAAAGCACCTCCATTCCCACTAACAACAACAATGAAAACCTTTCAAAATGTCTTTTAAATTCATTTGTCCATTATTTCAAGGGTTTGACATTGTGAAACTCAATTCTTTGCCATTTCCTCATGCATGTAAAATATTAGCCAATGTGAATTTTTTTAATTATAATGTAAAAAATGGTCAATTTCCATAGGGGTTACTTATGGAAATGAGCCATGTTGACATGAAAATTGCAAAGTCTTAAGATTCGGCTAATAATTGATATGCATGTTGGAAATAGCTAAAAGTTCATGTTTTATTATGATAACTCTAATAAATAATGTCGAAATGAAAGTAAAACTCAATTTTACTTGGTTTTATGTTAGTGTTTTAAAATTGTCAAATTGGCTTACGTTCTACATGCATGGCGTGCGAAACGCTAGAAATCCAAGCTAAGAACTTTGTACTCGAAAGCACCTACATTCCCACTAACAACAACAATGAAAACCTTTCAAAAATGTCTTTTAAATTCATTTGTCCATTATTTCAAGGGTTTGACATTGTGAAACTCAATTCTTTGCCATTTCCTCATGCATGTAAAATATTAGCCAATGTGAATTTTTTTAATTATAATGTAAAAAATGGTCAATTTCCATAGGGGTTACTTATGGAAATGAGCCATGTTGACATGAAAATTGCAAAGTCTTAAGATTCGGCTAATAATTAATATGCATGTTGGAAATAGCTAAAAGTTCATGTTTTATTATGATAACTCCTAGTAAATAATGTCGAAATGAAAGTAAAACTCAATTTTACTTGGTTTTATGTTAGTGTTTTAAAATTGTCAAATTGGCTTACGTTCTACATGCATGGCGTGCGAAACGCTAGAAATCCAAGCTAAGAACTTTGTACTCGAAAGCACCTACATTCCCACTAACAACAACAATGAAAACCTTTCAAAAATGTCTTTTAAATTCATTTGTCCATTATTGCAAGGGTTTGACATTATGAAACTCAATTCTTTGCCATTGACTCATGCATGTAAAATATTAGCCAATGTGAAAATTTTTAATTATAATGTAAAAAATGGTCAATTTCCATAGGGGTTACCTATGGAAATGAGCCATGTTGACATGAAAATTGCAAAGTCTTAAGATTCGGCTAATAATTGATATGCATGTTGGAAATAGCTAAAAGTTCATGTTTTATTATGATAACTCTAATAAATAATGTCGAAATGAAAGTAAAACTCAATTTTACTTGGTTTTATGTTAGTGTTTTAAAATTGTCAAATTGGCTTACGTTCTACATGCATGGCGTGCGAAACGCTAGAAATCCAAGCTAAGAACTTTGTACTCGAAAGCACCTACATTCCCACTAACAACAACAATGAAAACCTTTCAAAAATGTCTTTTAAATTCATTTGTCCATTATTGCAAGGGTTTGCCATTGTGAAACCTCAATTCTTTGCCATTTCTCATGCATGTAAAATATTAGCCAATGTGAAAATTTTTAATTATAATGTAAAAAATGGTCAATTTCTATAGGGGTTACCTATGGAATTCAGCCATGTTGACATGAAAATTGCAAAGTCTTAAGATTCGGCTAATAATTGATATGCATGTTGGAAATAGCTAAAAGTTCATGTTTTATTATGATAACTCTAGTAAATAATGTCGAAATGAAAGTAATACTCAATTTTACTTGGTTTTATGTTAGTGTTTTAAAATTGTCAAATTGGCTTACGTTCTACATGCATGGCGTGCGAAACGCTAGAAATCCAAGCTAAGAACTTTGTACTCGAAAACACCTACATTCCCACTAACAACAACAATGAAAACCTTTCAAAATGTCTTTTAAATTCATTTGTCCATTATTTCAAGGGTTTGACATTGTGAAACTCAATTCATTGCCATTTCCTCATGCATGTAAAATATTAGCCAATGTGAATTTTTTTAATTATAATGTAAAAAACGGTCAATTTTTATAGGGGTTACCTATGGAATTCAACCATGTTGACATGAAAATCGCGATGTCCTAAGATTTGGCTAATAATTAATATGCATGTTGGAAATAGCTAAAAGTTCATGTTTTATTATGACAACTCCAGTAAATAATGTCGAAGTGAAAGTAAAACTCAATTTTACTTGGTTTTATGTTAGTGTTTTAAAATTTTCAAATTGCCTTACGTTCTACATGCATGGCGTGCGAAACGCTAGAAATCCAAGCTAAGAATTTTGTACTCGAAAGCACCTCCATTCCCACTAACAACAACAATGCAAACCTTTCAAAAATGTCTTTTAAATTCATTTGTCCATTATTTCAAAGGTTTGACATTGTGAAACTCAATTCTTTGCCATTTCCTCATGCATGTAAGATATTAGCCAATGTGAATTTTTTTAATTATAATGTAAAAAATGGTCAATTTCCATAGGGGTTACTTACGGAAATGAGCCATGTTGACTTGAAAATTGCAAAGTCTTAAGATTCGGCTAATAATTGATATGCATGTTGGAAATAGTTGAAAGTTAATGTTTTATTATGATAACTCTAGTAAATAATGGCGAAATGAAAGTAAAACTCAATTTTACTCGGTTTTATGTTAGTATTTTAAAATTGTCAAATTGGCTTACGTTCTACATGCATGGCGTGCGAAACGCTAGAAATCCAAGCTAAGAACTTTGTACTCGAAAGCACCTACATTCCCACTAACAACAACAATGAAAACCTTTTAAAAATGTCTTTTAAATTCATTTGTCCATTATTGCAAGGGTTTGACATTATGAAACGTCAATTCTTTGCCATTGACTCATGCATGTAAAATATTAGCCAATGTGAAAAGTTTTAATTTTAATGTAAAAAATGGTCAATTTCTATAGGGGGTAACCTATGGAAATCAGCCATGTTGACATGAAAATTGCAAATTCTTAAGATTCGGCTTATAATTGATATGCATGTTCGGAAATAGATAAAAGTTCACGTATTATTATGATAAATCTAGAAAATAATTTCGAAATGAAAGTAAAACTCAATTTTACTCGGTTTTATGTTAGTGTTTTAAAATTGTCAAATTGGCTTACGTTCTACATGGATGGCGTGCGAAACGCTAGAAATCCAAGCTAAGAACTTTGTACTCGAAAACACCTACATTCCCACTAACAACAACAATGAAAACCTTTCAAAATGTCTTTTAAATTCATTTGTCCATTATTTCAAGGGTTTGACATTGTGAAACTCAATTCTTTGCCATTTCCTCATGCATGTAAAATATTAGCCAATGTGAATTTTTTTAATTATAATGTAAAAAATGGTCAATTTTTATAGGGGTTACCTATGGAATTCAACCATGTTGACATGAAAATCGCGATGTCCTAAGATTTGGCTAATAATTAATATGCATGTTGGAAATAGCTAAAAGTTCATGTTTTATTATGATAACTCTAGTAAATAATGTCGAAATGAAAGTAAAACTCAATTTTACTTGGTTTTATGTTAGTGTTTTAAAATTGTCAAATTGGCTTACGTTCTACATGCATGGCGTGCGAAACGCTAGAAATCCAAGCTAAGAATTTTGTACTCGAAAGCACCTCCATTCCCACTAACAACAACAATGAAAACCTTTCAAAAATGTCTTTTAAATTCATTTGTCCATTATTTCAAAGGTTTGACATTGTGAAACTCAATTCTTTGCCATTTCCTCATGCATGTAAAATATTAGCCAATGTGAATTTTTTTAATTATAATGTAAAAAATGGTCAATTTCCATAGGGGTTACTTATGGAAATGAGCCATGTTGACTTGAAAATTGCAAAGTCTTAAGATTCGGCTAATAATTGATATGCATGTTGGAAATAGTTGAAAGTTAATGTTTTATTATGATAACTCCAGTAAATAATGTCGAAATGAAAGTAAAACTCAATTTTACTCGGTTTTATGTTAGTGTTTTAAAATTGTCAAATTGGCTTACGTTCTACATGCATGGCGTGCGAAACGCTAGAAATCCAAGCTAAGAACTTTGTACTCGAAAGCACCTACATTCCCACTAACAACAACAATGAAAACCTTTCAAAAATGTCTTTTAAATTCATTTGTCCATTATTGCAAGGGTTTGACATTGTGAAACGTCAATTCTTTGCCATTGACTCATGCATGTAAAATATTAGCCAATGTGAAAAGTTTTAATTTTAATGTAAAAAATGGTCAATTTCTATAGGGGGTAACCTATGGAATTCAGCCATGTTGACATGAAAATTGCAAAATCTTAAGATTCGGCTAATAATTGATATGCATGTTCGGAATAGATAAAAGTTTACGTATTATTATGGTAAATCTAGAAAATAATGTCGAAATGAAAGTAATACTCAATTTTACTTGGTTTTATGTTAGTGTTTTAAAATTGTCAAATTGGCTTACGTTCTACATGCACGGCGTGCGAAATGCTAGAAATCCAATCTAAGAACTTTGTACTCGAAAGAACCTACATTCCCACTAACAACAACAATGAAAACCTTTCAAAAATGTCTTTTAAATTCATTTGTCCATTATTTCAAGGGTTTGACATTGTGAAACTCAATTCATTGCCATTTCCTCATGCATTTAAAATATTAGCCAATGTGAATTTTTTTTAATTATAATGTAAAAAATGGTCAATTTCTATAGGGGTTACCTATGGAATTGAACCATGTTGACATGAAAATCGCGATGTCCTAAGATTTGGCTAATAATTAATATGCATGTTGGAAATAGCTAAAAGTTCATGTTTTATTATGATAACTCAAGTAAATAATGTCGAAATGAAAGTAAAACTCAATTTTACTTGGTTTTATGTTAGTGTTTTAAAATTGTCAAATTGGCTTACGTTCTACATGCATGGCGTGCGAAACGCTAGAAATCCAAGCTAAGAATTTTGTACTCGAAAGCACCTCCATTCCCACTAACAACAACAATGAAAACCTTTCAAAAATGTCTTTTAAATTCATTTGTCCATTATTTCAAAGGTTTGACATTGTGAAACTCAATTCTTTGCCATTTTCTCATGCATGTAAGATATTAGCCAATGTGAATTTTTTTAATTATAATGTAAAAAATGGTCAATTTCCATAGGGGTTACTTATGGAAATGAGCCATGTTGACATGAAAATTGCAAAGTCTTAAGATTCCGCTAATAATTTATATGCATGTTGGAAATAGCTAAAAGTTCATGTTTTATTATGATAACTCCAGTAAATAATGTCGAAATGAAAGTAAAACTCAATTTTACTTGGTTTTATGTTAGTGTTTTAAAATTGTCAAATTTGTTTACGTTCTACATGGATGGCGTGCGAAACGCTAGAAATCCAAGCTAAGAATTTTGTACTCGAAAGCACCTCCATTCCCACTAACAACAACAATGAAAACCTTTCAAAAATGTCTTTTAAATTCATTTGTCCATTATTTCAAGGGTTTGACATTGTGAAACTCAATTCTTTGCCATTTCCTCATGCATGTAAAATATTAGCCAATTTGAATTTTTTTAATTATAATGTAAAAAATGGTCAATTTCCATAGGGGTTACCTTTGGAAATGAGCCATGTTGACATGAAAATTGCAAAGTCTTAAGATTCGGCTAATAATTTATATGCATGTTGGAAATAGCTAAAAGTTCATGTTTTATTATGATAACTCCGGTAAATAATGTCGAAATGAAAGTAAAACTCAATTTTACTTGGTTTTATGTTAGTGTTTTAAAATTGTCAAATTTGTTTACGTTCTACATGGATGGCGTGCGAAACGCTAGAAATCCAAGCTAAGAACTTTGTACTCGAAAGCACCTACATTCCCACTAACAACAACAATGAAAACCTTTCAAAAATGTCTTTTAAATTCATTTGTCCATTATTTCAAGGGTTTGACATTGTGAAACTCAATTCTTTGCCATTTCCTCATGCATGTAAAATATTAGCCAATTTGAATTTTTGTAATTATAATGTAAAAAATGGTCAATTTCCATAGGGGTTACCTATGGAAATGAGCTATGTTGACATGAAAATTGCAAAGTCTTAAGATTCGGCTAATAATTTATATGCATGTTGGAAATAGCTAAAAGTTCATGTTTTATTATGATAACTCCAGTAAATAATGTCGAAATGAAAGTAAAACTCAATTTTACTTGGTTTTATGTTAGTGTTTTAAAATTGTCAAATTGGCTTACGTTCTACATGCATGGCGTGCGAAACGCTAGAAATCCAAGCTAAGAACTTTGTACTCGAAAGCACCTACATTCCCACTAACAACAACAATGAAAACCTTTCAAAAATGTCTTTTAAATTCAGTTGTCCATTATTGCAAGGGTTTGACATTGTGAAACCTCAATTCTTTGCCATTATCTCATGCATGTAAAATATTAGCCAAAGTGAAAAGTTTTAATTATAATGTAAAAAATGGTCAATTTCGATAGGGGTTACCTATTGAAATGAGCCATGTTGACATGAAAATTGCAAAGTCTTAAGATTCGGCTAATAATTGATATGCATGTTGGAAATAGCTAAAAGTTCATGTTTTATTATGATAACTCCAATAAATAATGTCGAAATGAAAGTAAAACTCAATTTTACTTGGTTTTATGTTAGTGTTTTAAAATTGTCAAATTGGCTTACGTTCTACATGCATGGCGTGCGAAACGCTAGAAATCCAATCTAAGAACTTTGTACTCGAAAGCACCTACATTCCCACTAACAACAACAATGAAAACCTTTCAAAAATGTCTTTTAAATTCATTTGTCCATTATTTCAAGGGTTTGACATTGTGAAACTCAATTCATTGCCATTTCCTCATGCATGTAAAATATTAGCCAATGTGAATTTTTTTAATTATAATGTAAAAAATGGTCAATTTCTATAGGGGTTACCTATGGAATTCAACCATGTTGACATGAAAATCGCTATGTCCTAAGATTTGGCTAATAATTAATATGCATGTTGGAAATAGCTAAAAGTTCATGTTTTATTATGATAACTCCAGTAAATAATGTCGAAATGAAAGTAAAACTCAATTTTACTTGGTTTTATGTTAGTGTTTTAAAATTGTCAAATTGGCTTACGTTCTACATGCATGGCATGCGAAACGCTAGAAATCCAAGCTAATAACTTTGTACTCGAAAGCACCTACATTCCCACTAACAACAACAATGAAAACCTTTCAAAAATGTCTTTTAAATTCATTTGTCCATTATTTCAAGGGTTTGACATTGTGAAACTCAATTCTTTGCCATTTCCTCATGCATGTAAAATATTAGCCAATGTGAATTTTTTTAATTATAATGTAAAAAATGGTCAATTTCCATAGGGGTTACCTATGGAATTCAACCATGTTGACATGAAAATTGCGATGTCCTAAGATTCGGCTAATAATTAATATGCATGTTGGAAATAGCTAAAAGTTCATGTTTTATTATGATAACTCCAGTAAATAATGTCGAAATGAAAGTAAAACTCAATTTTACTCGGTTTTATGTTAGTGTTTTAAAATTGTCAAATTGGCTTACGTTCTACATGCATGGCGTGCGAAACGCTAGAAATCCAAGCTAATAACTTTGTACTCGAAAGCACCTACATTCCCACTAACAACAACAATGAAAACCTTTCAAAAATGTCTTTTAAATTCATTTGTCCATTATTGCAAGGGTTTGACATTGTGAAACTCAATTCTTTGCCATTGCCTCATGCATGTAAAATATTAGCCAATGTGAAAAGTTTTAATTATAATGTAAAAAATGGTCAATTTCTATAGGGGTTACCTATGGAATTCAGCCATGTTGACATGAAAATTGCAAAGTCTTAAGATTCGGCTAATAATTGATATGCATGTTGGAAATAGATAAAAGTTCACGTTTTATTATGATAACTCTAGTAAATAATGTCGAAATGAAAGTAAAACTCAATTTTACTTGGTTTTATGTTAGTGTTTTAAAATTGTCAAATTGGCTTACGTTCTACATGCATGGCGTGCGAAACGCTAGAAATCCAAGCTAAGAACTTTGTACTCGAAAGCACCTACATTCCCACTAACAACAACAATGAAAACCTTTCAAAATGTCTTTTAAATTCATTTGTCCATTATTTCAAGGGTTTGACATTGTGAAACTCAATTCTTTGCCATTTCCTCATGCATGTAAAATATTAGCCAATGTGAATTTTTTTAATTATAATGTAAAAAATGGTCAATTTCCATAGGGGTTACCTATGGAAATGAGCCATGTTGACATGAAAATTGCAAAGTCTTAAGATTCGGCTAATAATTGATATGCATGTTGGAAATAGCTGAAAGTTCATGTTTTATTATGATAACTCTAGTAAATAATGTCGAAATGAAAGTAAAACTCAATTTTACTTGGTTTTATGTTAGTGTTTTAAAATTGTCAAATTGGCTTACGTTCTACATGCATGGCGTGCGAAACGCTAGAAATCCAATCTAAGAACTTTGTACTCGAAAGCACCTACATTCCCACTAACAACAACAATGAAAACCTTTCAAAAATGTCTTTTAAATTCATTTGTCCATTATTTCAAGGGTTTGACATTGTGAAACTCAATTCTTTGCCATTTCCTCATGCATGTAAGATATTAGCCAATGTGAATTTTTTTAATTATAATGTAAAAAATGGTCAATTTCCATAGGGGTTACTTATGGAAATGAGCCATGTTGACATGAAAATTGCAAAGTCTTAAGATTCGGCTAATAATTGATATGCATGTTGGAAATAGTTGAAAGTTAATGTTTTATTATGATAACTCTAGTAAATAATGTCGAAATGAAAGTAAAACTCAATTTTACTCGGTTTTATGTTAGTGTTTTAAAATTGTCAAATTGGCTTACGTTCTACATGCATGGCGTGCGAAACGCTAGAAATCCAAGCTAAGAACTTTGTACTCGAAAGCACCTACATTCCCACTAACAACAACAATGAAAACCTTTCAAAAATGTCTTTTAAATTCATTTGTCCATTATTGCAAGGGTTTGACATTGTGAAACGTCAATTCTTTGCCATTGACTCATGCATGTAAAATATTAGCCAATGTGAAAAGTTTTAATTTTAATGTAAAAAATGGTCAATTTCTATAGGGGTAACCTATGGAATTCAGCCATGTTGACATGAAAATTGCAAAATCTTAAGATTCGGCTAATAATTGATATGCATGTTGGAAATAGATAAAAGTTCACGTTTTATTATGGTAACTCTAGTAAATAATGTCGAAATGAAAGTAAAACTCAATTTTACTTGGTTTTATATTAGTGTTTTAAAATTGTCAAATTGGCTTACGTTCTACATGCATGGCGTGCGAAACGCTAGAAATCCAATCTAAGAACTTTGTACTCGAAAGAACCTACATTCCCACTAACAACAACAATGAAAACCTTTCAAAAATGTCTTTTAAATTCATTTGTCCATTATTTCAAGGGTTTGACATTGTGAAACTCAATTCATTGCCATTTCCTCATGCATTTAAAATATTAGCCAATGTGAATTTTTTTAATTCTAATGTAAAAAATGGTCAATTTCTATAGGGGGTTACCTATGGAAATGAGCCATGTTGACATGAAAATCGCAGATGTCCTAAGATTTGGCTAATAATTAATATGCATGTTTGAAATAGCTAAAAGTTCATGTTTTATTATGATAACTCCAGTAAATAATGTCGAAATGAAAGTAAAACTCAATTTTACTTGGTTTTATGTTAAGTGTTTTAAAATTGTCAAATTAGCTTACGTTCTACATGCATGGCGTGCGAAATGCTAGAAATCCAAGCTAAGAACTTTGTACTCGAAAGCACCTCCATTCCCACTAACAACAACAATGAAAACCTTTCAAAATGTCTTTTAAATTCATTTGTCCATTATTTCAAGGGTTTGACATTGTGAAACTCAATTCTTTGCCATTTCCTCATGCATGTAAAATATTAGCCAATGTGAATTTTTTTAATTATAATGTAAAAAATGGTCAATTTCCATAGGGGTTACTTATGGAAATGAGCCATGTTGACATGAAAATTGCAATGTCTTAAGATTTGGCTAATAATTTATATGCATGTTGGAAATAGCTAAAAGTTCATGTTTTATTATGATAACTCCAGTAAATAATGTCGAAATGAAAGTAAAACTCAATTTTACTTGGTTTTATGTTAGTGTTTTAAAATTGTCAAATTGGCTTACGTTCTACATGCATGGCGTGCGAAACGCTAGAAATCCAAGCTAAGAACTTTGTACTCGAAAGCACCTACATTCCCACTAACAACAACAATGAAACCCTTTCAAAAATGTCTTTTAAATTCATTTGTCCATTATTTCAAGGGTTTGACATTGTGAAACTCAATTCTTTGCCATTTCCTCATGCATGTAAAATATTAGCCAATGTGAATTTTTTTAATTATAATGTAAAAAATGGTCAATTTCCATAGGGGTTACCTATGGAAATGAGCCATGTTGACATGAAAATTGCAAAGTCTTAAGATTCGGCTAATAATTGATATACATGTTGGAAATAGCTAAAAGTTCATGTTTTATTATGATAACTCCAGTAAATAATGTCGAAATGAAAGTAAAACTCAATTTTACTTGGTTTTATGTTAGTGTTTTAAAATTGTCAAATTGGCTTACGTTCTACATGCATGGCGTGCGAAACGCTAGAAATCCAAGCTAAGAATTTTGTACTCGAAAGCACCTCCATTCCCACTAACAACAACAATGAAACCCTTTCAAAAATGTCTTTTAAATTCATTTGTCCATTATTTCAAAGGTTTGACATTGTGAAACTCAATTCTTTGCCATTTCCTCATGCATGTAAAATATTAGCCAATGTGAATTTTTTTAATTATAATGTAAAAAATGGTCAATTTCCATAGGGGTTACCTATGGAAATGAGCCATGTTGACATGAAAATTGCAAAGTCTTAAGATTCGGCTAATAATTTATATGCATGTTGGAAATAGCTAAAAGTTCATGTTTTATTATGATAACTCCAGTAAATAATGTCGAAATGAAAGTAAAACTCAATTTTACTTGGTTTTATGTTAGTGTTTTAAAATTGTCAAATTGGCTTACGTTCTACATGCATGGCGTGCGAAATGCTAGAAATCCAAGCTAAGAACTTTGTACTCGAAAGCACTTACATTCCCACTAACAACAACAATGAAAACCTTTCAAAAATGTCTTTTAAATTCATTTGTCCATTATTTCAAGGGTTTGACATTGTGAAACTCAATTCTTTGCCATTTCCTCATGCATGTAAAATATTAGCCAATGTGAATTTTTTTAATTATAATGTAAAAAATGGTCAATTTCCATAGGGGTTACCTATGGAAATGAGCCATGTTGACATGAAAATTGCAAAGTCTTAAGATTCGGCTAATAATTGATATACATGTTGGAAATAGCTAAAAGTTCATGTTTTATTATGATAACTCCAGTAAATAATGTCGAAATGAAAGTAAAACTCAATTTTACTTGGTTTTATGTTAGTGTTTTAAAATTGTCAAATTGGCTTACGTTCTACATGCATGGCGTGCGAAACGCTAGAAATCCAAGCTAAGAACTTTGTACTCGAAAGCACCTACATTCCCACTAACAACAACAATGAAAACCTTTCAAAAATGTCTTTTAAATTCATTTGTCCATTATTTCAAGGGTTTGACATTGTGAAACTCAATTCTTTGCCATTTCCTCATGCATGTAAAATATTAGCCAATGTGAATTTTTTTAATTATAATGTAAAAAATGGTCAATTTCCATAGGGGTTACCTATGGAAATGAGCCATGTTGACATGAAAATTGCAAAGTCTTAAGATTCGGCTAATAATTGATATGCATGTTGGAAATAGTTAAAAGTTCATGTTTTATTATGATAACTCCAGTAAATAATGTCGAAATGAAAGTAAAACTCAATTTTACTTGGTTTTATGTTAGTGTTTTAAAATTGTCAAATTGGCTTACGTTCTACATGCATGGCGTGCGAAACGCTAGAAATCCAAGCTAAGAACTTTGTACTCGAAAGCACCTACATTCCCACTAACAACAACAATGAAAACCTTTCAAAAATGTCTTTTAAATTCATTTGTCCATTATTTCAAGGGTTTGACATTGTGAAACTCAATTCATTGCCATTTCCTCATGCATGTAAAATATTAGCCAATGTGAATTTTTTTAATTATAATGTAAAAAATGGTCAATTTCCATAGGGGTTACCTATGGAAATGAGCCATGTTGACATGAAAATTGCAATGTCTTAAGATTCGGCTAATAATTGATATGCATGTTGGAAATAGTTAAAAGTTCATGTTTTATTATGATAACTCTAGTAAATAATGTCGAAATGAAAGTAAAACTCAATTTTACTTGGTTTTATGTTAGTGTTTTAAAATTGTCAAATTGGCTTACGTTCTACATGCATGGCGTGCGAAACGCTAGAAATCCAAGCTAAGAACTTTGTACTCGAAAGCACCTACATTCCCACTAACAACAACAATGAAAACCTTTCAAAAATGTCTTTTAAATTCATTTGTCCATTATTTCAAGGGTTTGACATTGTGAAACTCAATTCTTTGCCATTTCCTCATGCATGTAAAATATTAGCCAATGTGAATTTTTTTAATTATAATGTAAAAAATGGTCAATTTCCATAGGGGTTACCTATGGAATTCAGCCATGTTGACATGAAAATTGCAAAGTCTTAAGATTCGGCTAATAATTGATATGCATGTTGGAAATAGATAAAAGTTCACGTTTTATTATGATAACTCTAGTAAATAATGTCGAAATGAAAGTAAAACTCAATTTTACTTGGTTTTATGTTAGTGTTTTAAAATTGTCAAATTGGCTTACGTTCTACATGCATGGCGTGCGAAACGCTAGAAATCCAAGCTAAGAACTTTGTACTCGAAAACACCTACATTCCCACTAACAACAACAATGAAAACCTTTCAAAATGTCTTTTAAATTCATTTGTCCATTATTTCAAGGGTTTGACATTGTGAAACTCAATTCTTTGCCATTTCCTCATGCATGTAAAATATTAGCCAATGTGAATTTTTTTTTTAATTATAATGTAAAAAATGGTCAATTTCTATAGGGGTTACCTATGGAATTCAGCCATGTTGACATGAAAATCGCAATGTCTTAAGATTTGGCTAATAATTGATATGCATGTTGGAAATAGCTAAAAGTTCATGTTTTATTATGATAACTCCAATAAATAATGTCGAAATGAAAGTAAAACTCAATTTTACTTGGTTTTATGTTAGTGTTTTAAAATTGTCAAATTGGCTTACGTTCTACATGCATGGCGTGCGAAACGCTAGAAATCCAATCTAAGAACTTTGTACTCGAAAGCACCTACATTCCCACTAACAACAACAATGAAAACCTTTCAAAAATGTCTTTTAAATTCATTTGTCCATTATTTCAAGGGTTTGACATTGTGAAACTCAATTCATTGCCATTTCCTCATGCATGTAAAATATTAGCCAATGTGAATTTTTTTAATTATAATGTAAAAAATGGTCAATTTCTATAGGGGTTACCTATGGAATTCAACCATGTTGACATGAAAATCGCGATGTCCTAAGATTTGGCTAATAATTAATATGCATGTTGGAAATAGCTAAAAGTTCATGTTTTATTATGATAACTCCTAGTAAATAATGTCGAAATGAAAGTAAAACTCAATTTTACTTGGTTTTATGTTAGTGTTTTAAAATTGTGAAATTGGCTTACGTTCTACATGCATGGCGTGCGAAATGCTAGAAATCCAAGCTAAGAACTTTGTACTCGAAAACACCTACATTCCCACTAACAACAACAATGAAAACCTTTCAAAAATGTCTTTTAAATTCATTTGTCCATTATTTCAAGGGTTTGACATTGTGAAACTCAATTCTTTGCCATTTCCTCATGCATGTAAGATATTAGCCAATGTGAATTTTTTTAATTATAATGTAAAAAATGGTCAATTTCCATAGGGGTTACTTATGGAAATGAGCCATGTTGACATGAAAATTGCAAAGTCTTAAGATTCGGCTAATAATTGATATGCATGTTGGAAATAGTCGAAAGTTAACGTTTTATTATGATAACTCTAGTAAATAATGTCGAAATGAAAGTAAAACTCAATTTTACTTGGTTTTATGTTAGTGTTTTAAAATTGTCAAATTGGCTTACGTTCTACATGCACGGCGTGCGAAATGCTAGAAATCCAAGCTAAGAACTTTGTACTCGAAAACACCTACATTCCCACTAACAACAACAATGAAAACCTTTCAAAATGTCTTTTAAATTCATTTGTCCATTATTTCAAGGGTTTGACATTGTGAAACTCAATTCTTTGCCATTTCCTCATGCATGTAAAATATTAGCCAATGTGAATTTTTTTTAATTATAATGTAAAAAATGGTCAATTTCTATAGGGGTTACCTATGGAAATGAGCCATGTTGACATGAAAATTGCAAAGTCTTAAGATTCGGCTAATAATTGATATGCATGTTGGAAATAGCTGAAAGTTCATGTTTTATTATGATAACTCTAGTAAATAATGTCGAAATGAAAGTAAAACTCAATTTTACTTGGTTTTATGTTAGTGTTTTAAAATTGTCAAATTGGCTTACGTTCTACATGCATGGCGTGCGAAACGCTAGAAATCCAAGCTAAGAACTTTGTACTCGAAAACACCTACATTCCCACTAACAACAACAATGAAAACCTTTCAAAATGTCTTTTAAATTCATTTGTCCATTATTTCAAGGGTTTGACATTGTGAAACTCAATTCTTTGCCATTTCCTCATGCATGTAAAATATTAGCCAATGTGAATTTTTTTAATTATAATGTAAAAAATGGTCAATTTCTATAGGGGTTACCTATGGAATTCAACCATGTTGACATGAAAATCGCGATGTCCTAAGATTTGGCTAATAATTAATATGCATGTTGGAAATAGCTAAAAGTTCATGTTTTATTATGATAACTCTAGTAAATAATGTCGAAATGAAAGTAAAACTCAATTTTACTTGGTTTTATGTTAGTGTTTTAAAATTGTCAAATTGGCTTACGTTCTACATGCATGGCGTGCGAAACGCTAGAAATCCAAGCTAAGAATTTTGTACTCGAAAGCACCTCCATTCCCACTAACAACAACAATGAAAACCTTTCAAAAATGTCTTTTAAATTCATTTGTCCATTATTTCAAAGGTTTGACATTGTGAAACTCAATTCTTTGCCATTTCCTCATGCATGTAAGATATTAGCCAATGTGAATTTTTTTAATTATAATGTAAAAAATGGTCAATTTCCATAGGGGTTACTTATGGAAATGAGCCATGTTGACATGAAAATTGCAAAGTCTTAAGATTCGGCTAATAATTGATATGCATGTTGGAAATAGTTGAAAGTTAATGTTTTATTATGATAACTCTAGTAAATAATGTCGAAATGAAAGTAAAACTCAATTTTACTCGGTTTTATGTTAGTATTTTAAAATTGTCAAATTGGCTTACGTTCTACATGCATGGCGTGCGAAACGCTAGAAATCCAAGCTAAGAACTTTGTACTCGAAAGCACCTACATTCCCACTAACAACAACAATGAAAACCTTTTAAAAATGTCTTTTAAATTCATTTGTCCATTATTGCAAGGGTTTGACATTATGAAACGTCAATTCTTTGCCATTTACTCATGCATGTAAAATATTAGCCAATGTGAAAAGTTTTAATTTTAATGTAAAAAATGGTCAATTTCTATAGGGGGTAACCTATGGAATTCAGCCATGTTAACATGAAAATTGCAAATTCTTATGATTCGGCTTATAATTGATATGCATGTTGGAAATAGATAAAAGTTTACGTATTATTATGGGAACTCAGAAAATAATTTCGAAATGAAAGTAATACTCAATTTTACTTGGTTTTATGTTAGTGTTTTAAAATTGTCAAATTGGCTTACGTTCTACATGGATGGCGTGCGAAACGCTAGAAATCCAAGCTAAGAACTTTGTACTCGAAAACACCTACATTCCCACTAACAACAACAATGAAAACCTTTCAAAAATGTCTTTTAAATTCATTTGTCCATTATTTCAAGGGTTTGACATTGTGAAACTCAATTCTTTGCCATTTCCTCATGCATGTAAAATATTAGCCAATGTGAATTTTTTTAATTATAATGTAAAAAATGGTCAATTTTTATAGGGGTTACCTATGGAATTCAACCATGTTGACATGAAAATCGCGATGTCCTAAGATTTGGCTAATAATTAATATGCATGTTGGAAATAGCTAAAAGTTCATGTTTTATTATGATAACTCCTAGTAAATAATGTCGAAGTGAAAGTAAAACTCAATTTTACTTTGTTTTATGTTAGTGTTTTAAAATTTTCAAATTGGCTTACGTTCTACATGCATGGCGTGCGAAACGCTAGAAATCCAAGCTAAGAATTTTGTACTCGAAAGCACCTCCATTCCCACTAACAACAATAATGCAAACCTTTCAAAAATGTCTTTTAAATTCATTTGTCCATTATTTCAAAGGTTTGACATTGTGAAACTCAATTCTTTGCCATTTCCTCATGCATGTAAGATATTAGCCAATGTGAATTTTTTTAATTATAATGTAAAAAATGGTCAATTTCCATAGGGGTTACTTATGGAAATGAGCCATGTTGACTTGAAAATTGCAAAGTCTTAAGATTCGGCTAATAATTGATATGCATGTTGGAAATAGTTGAAAGTTAATGTTTTATTATGATAACTCTAGTAAATAATGGCGAAATGAAAGTAAAACTCAATTTTACTCGGTTTTATGTTAGTGTTTTAAAATTGTCAAATTGGCTTACGTTCTACATGCATGGCGTGCGAAACGCTAGAAATCCAAGCTAAGAACTTTGTACTCGAAAGCACCTACATTCCCACTAACAACAACAATGAAAACCTTTTAAAAATGTCTTTTAAATTCATTTGTCCATTATTGCAAGGGTTTGACATTATGAAACGTCAATTCTTTGCCATTGCCTCATGCATGTAAAATATTAGCCAATGTGAAAATTTTTAATTTTAATGTAAAAAATGGTCAATTTCCATAGGGGGTTACCTATGGAATTCAGCCATGTTAACATGAAAATTGCAAATTCTTAAGATTCGGCTTATAATTGATATGCATGTTGGAAATAGATAAAAGTTTACGTATTATTATGGGAAATCTAGAAAATAATTTCGAAATGAAAGTAATACTCAATTTTACTTGGTTTTATGTTAGTGTTTTAAAATTGTCAAATTGGCTTACGTTCTACATGGATGGCGTGCGAAACGCTAGAAATCCAAGCTAAGAACTTTGTACTCGAAAACACCTACATTCCCACTAACAACAACAATGAAAACCTTTCAAAATGTCTTTTAAATTCATTTGTCCATTATTTCAAGGGTTTGACATTGTGAAACTCAATTCTTTGCCATTTCCTCATGCATGTAAAATATTAGCCAATGTGAATTTTTTTTAATTATAATGTAAAAAACGGTCAATTTTTATAGGGGTTACCTATGGAATTCAACCATGTTGACATGAAAATCGCGATGTCCTAAGATTTGGCTAATAATTAATATGCATGTTGGAAATAGCTAAAAGTTCATGTTTTATTATGATAACTCTAGTAAATAATGTCGAAGTGAAAGTAAAACTCAATTTTACTTTGTTTTATGTTAGTGTTTTAAAATTTTCAAATTGCCTTACGTTCTACATGCATGGCGTGCGAAACGCTAGAAATCCAAGCTAAGAATTTTGTACTCGAAAGCACCTCCATTCCCACTAACAACAAGAATGCAAACCTTTCAAAAATGTCTTTTAAATTCATTTGTCCATTATTTCAAAGGTTTGACATTGTGAAACTCAATTCTTTGCCATTTCCTCATGCATGTAAGATATTAGCCAATGTGAATTTTTTTAATTATAATGTAAAAAATGGTCAATTTCCATAGGGGTTACTTATGGAAATGAGCCATGTTGACTTGAAAATTGCAAAGTCTTAAGATTCGGCTAATAATTGATATGCATGTTGGAAATAGTTGAAAGTTAATGTTTTATTATGATAACTCTAGTAAATAATGTCGAAATGAAAGTAAAACTCAATTTTACTCGGTTTTATGTTAGTATTTTAAAATTGTCAAATTGGCTTACGTTCTACATGCATGGCGTGCGAAACGCTAGAAATCCAAGCTAAGAACTTTGTACTCGAAAGCACCTACATTCCCACTAACAACAACAATGAAAACCTTTCAAAAATGTCTTTTAAATTCATTTGTCCATTATTGCAAGGGTTTGACATTATGAAACGTCAATTCTTTGCCATTTACTCATGCATGTAAAATATTAGCCAATGTGAAAAGTTTTAATTTTAATGTAAAAAATGGTCAATTTCTATAGGGGTAACCTATGGAATTCAGCCATGTTAACATGAAAATTGCAAAATCTTAAGATTCGGCTAATAATTGATATGCATGTTCGAAATAGATAAAAGTTTACGTATTATTATGGGAAATCTAGAAAATAATTTCGAAATGAAAGTAATACTCAATTTTACTTGGTTTTATGTTAGTGTTTTAAAATTGTCAAATTGGCTTACGTTCTACATGCATGGCGTGCGAAATGCTAGAAATCCAAGCTAAGAACTTTGTACTCGAAAACACCTACATTCCCACTAACAACAACAATGAAAACCTTTCAAAAATGTCTTTTAAATTCATTTGTCCATTATTTCAAAGGTTTGACGTTGTGAAACTCAATTCTTTGCCATTTCCTCATGCATGTAAAATATTAGCCAATGTGAATTTTTTTTAATTATAATGTAAAAAACGGTCAATTTCTATAGGGGTTACCTATGGAATTCAACCATGTTGACATGAAAATCGCGATGTCCTAAGATTTGGCTAATAATTAATATGCATGTTGGAAATAGCTAAAAGTTCATGTTTTATTATGATAACTCTAGTAAATAATGTCGAAATGAAAGTAAAACTCAATTTTACTTGGTTTTATGTTAGTGTTTTAAAATTGTCAAATTGGCTTACGTTCTACATGCATGGCGTGCGAAACGCTAGAAATCCAAGCTAAGAACTTTGTACTCGAAAGCACCTACATTCCCACTAACAACAACAATGAAAACCTTTCAAAAATGTCTTTTAAATTCATTTGTCCATTATTGCAAGGGTTTGACATTGTGAAACCTCAATTCTTTGCCATTTCCTCATGCATGTAAAATATTAGCCAATGTGAAAATTTTTAATTATAATGTAAAAAATGGTCAATTTCCATAGGGGTTACCTATGGAAATGAGCCATGTTGACATGAAAATTGCAAAGTCTTAAGATTCGGCTAATAATTGATATGCATGTTGGAAATAGCTAAAAGTTCATGTTTTATTATGATAACTCCAATAAATAATGTCGAAATGAAAGTAAAACTCAATTTTACTTGGTTTTATGTTAGTGTTTTAAAATTGTCAAATTGGCTTACGTTCTACATGCATGGCGTGCGAAACGCTAGAAATCCAATCTAAGAACTTTGTACTCGAAATCACTGACATTCCCACTAACAACAACAATGAAAACCTTTCAAAAATGTCTTTTAAATTCATTTGTCCATTATTTCAAGGGTTTGACATTGTGAAACTCAATTCATTGCCATTTCCTCATGCATGTAAAATATTAGCCAATGTGAATTTTTTTAATTATAATGTAAAAAATGGTCAATTTCTATAGGGGTTACCTATGGAATTCAACCATGTTGACATGAAAATCGCGATGTCCTAAGATTTGGCTAATAATTAATATGCATGTTGGAAATAGCTAAAAGTTCATGTTTTATTATGATAACTCCAGTAAATAATGTCGAAATGAAAGTAAAACTCAATTTTACTTGGTTTTATGTTAGTGTTTTAAAATTGTCAAATTGGCTTACGTTCTACATGCATGGCGTGCGAAACGCTAGAAATCCAAGCTAAGAACTTTGTACTCGAAAACACCTACATTCCCACTAACAACAACAATGAAAACCTTTCAAAATGTCTTTTAAATTCATTTGTCCATTATTTCAAGGGTTTGACATTATGAAACTCAATTCTTTGCCATTTCCTCATGCATGTAAAATATTAGCCAATGTGAATTTTTTTAATTATAATGTAAAAAACGGTCAATTTCTATAGGGGTTACCTATGGAATTCAACCATGTTGACATGAAAATCGCGATGTCCTAAGATTTGGCTAATAATTAATATGCATGTTGGAAATAGCTAAAAGTTCATGTTTTATTATGATAACTCTAGTAAATAATGTCAAGTGAAAGTAAAACTCAATTTTACTTCTTTTATGTTAGTGTTTTAAAATTTTCAAATTGCCTTACGTTCTACATGCATGGCGTGCGAAACGCTAGAAATCCAAGCTAAGAATTTTGTACTCGAAAGCACCTCATTCCCACTAACAACAACAATGCAAACCTTTCAAAAATGTCTTTTAAATTCATTTGTCCATTATTTCAAAGGTTTGACATTGTGAAACTCAATTCTTTGCCATTTCCTCATGCATGTAAGATATTAGCCAATGTGAATTTTTTTAATTATAATGTAAAAAATGGTCAATTTCCATAGGGGTTACTTATGGAAATGAGCCATGTTGACATGAAAATTGCAAAGTCTTAAGATTCGGCTAATAATTGATATGCATGTTGGAAATAGTTGAAAGTTAATGTTTTATTATGATAACTCTAGTAAATAATGTCGAAATGAAAGTAAAACTCAATTTTACTCGGTTTTATGTTAGTGTTTTAAAATTGTCAAATTGGCTTACGTTCTACATGCATGGCGTGCGAAACGCTAGAAATCCAAGCTAAGAACTTTGTACTCGAAAGCACCTACATTCCCACTAACAACAACAATGAAAACCTTTCAAAAATGTCTTTTAAATTCATTTGTCCATTATTGCAAGGGTTTGACATTATGAAACCTCAATTCTTTGCCATTGTCTCATGTATGTAAAATATTAGCCAATGTGAAAAGTTTTAATTTTAATGTAAAAAATGGTCAATTTCTATAGGGGATAACCTATGGAATTCAGCTATGTTGACATGAAAATTACAAATTCTTAAGATTCGGCTAATAATTGATATGCATGTTCGGAATAGATAAAAGTTTACGTATTATTATGGTAAATCTAGAAAATAATGTCGAAATGAAAGTAATACTCAATTTTACTTGGTTTTATGTTAGTGTTTTAAAATTGTCAAATTTTCTTACGTTCTACATGCACGGCGTGCGAAATGCTAGAAATCCAAGCTAAGAACTTTGTACTCGAAAACACCTACATTCCCACTAACAACAACAATGAAAACCTTTCAAAATGTCTTTTAAATTCATTTGTCCATTATTTCAAGGGTTTGACATTGTGAAACTCAATTCATTGCCATTCCCTCATGCATGTAAAATATTAGCCAATGTGAATTTTTTTAATTATAATGTAAAAAACGGTCAATTTCTATAGGGGTTACCTATGGAATTCAACCATGTTGACATGAAAATCGCGATGTCCTAAGATTTGGCTAATAATTAATATGCATGTTGGAAATAGCTAAAAGTTCATGTTTTATTATGATAACTCCAGTAAATAATGTCGAAGTGAAAGTAAAACTCAATTTTACTTGGTTTTATGTTAGTGTTTTAAAATTTCAAATTGGTACGTTTAATGCATGGCGGATTTTCGTAAATAATGTCGAAATGAAAGTAAAACTCAATTTTACTTGGTTTTATGTTAGTGTTTTAAAATTTTCAAATTGGCTTACGTTCTACATGCATGGCGTGCGAAACGCTAGAAATCCAAGCTAAGAACTTTGTACTCGAAAGCACCTACATTCCCACTAACAACAACAATGAAAACCTTTCAAAAATGTCTTTTAAATTCATTTGTCCATTATTGCAAGGGTTTGACATTGTGAAACCTCAATTCTTTGCCATTGTCTCATGCATGTAAAATATTAGCCAAAGTGAAAAGTTTTAATTATAATGTAAAAAATGGTCAATTTCCATAGGGGTTACCTATTGAAATGAGCCATGTTGACATGAAAATTGCAAAGTCTTAAGATTCGGCTAATAATTGATATGCATGTTGGAAATAGCTAAAAGTTCATGTTTTATTATGATAACTCCAATAAATAATGTCGAAATGAAAGTCAAACTCAATTTTACTTGGTTTAATGTTAGTGTTTTAAAATTGTCAAATTGGCTTACGTTCTACATGCATGGCGTGCGACACGCTAGAAATCCAATCTAAGAACTTTGTACTCGAAATCACTGACATTCCCACTAACAACAACAATGAAAACCTTTCAAAAATGTCTTTTAAATTCATTTGTCCATTATTTCAAGGGTTTGACATTGTGAAACTCAATTCATTGCCATTTCCTCATGCATGTAAAATATTAGCCAATGTGAATTTTTTTAATTATAATGTAAAAAATGGTCAATTTCTATAGGGGTTACCTATGGAATTCAACCATGTTGACATGAAAATCGCGATGTCCTAAGATTTGGCTAATAATTAATATGCATGTTGGAAATAGCTAAAAGTTCATGTTTTATTATGATAACTCCAGTAAATAATGTCGAAATGAAAGTAAAACTCAATTTTACTTGGTTTTATGTTAGTGTTTTAAAATTGTCAAATTGGCTTACGTTCTACATGCATGGCGTGCGAAACGCTAGAAATCCAAGCTAAGAACTTTGTACTCGAAAGCACCTACATTCCCACTAACAACAACAATGAAAACCTTTCAAAAATGTCTTTTAAATTCATTTGTCCATTATTGCAAGGGTTTGACATTGTGAAACCTCAATTCTTTGCCATTGTCTCATGCATGTAAAATATTAGCCAAAGTGAAAAGTTTTAATTATAATGTAAAAAATGGTCAATTTCCATAGGGGTTACCTATTGAAATGAGCCATGTTGACATCAAAATTGCAAAGTCTTAAGATTCGGCTAATAATTGATATGCATGTTGGAAATAGCTTAAAGTTCATGTTTTATTATGATAACTCCAATAAATAATGTCGAAATGAAAGTAAAACTCAATTTTACTTGGTTTTATGTTAGTGTTTTAAAATTGTCAAATTGGCTTACGTTCTTCATGCATTGCGTGCGAAACGCTAGAAATCCAAGCTAAGAACTTTGTACTCGAAAGCACCTACATTCCCACTAACAACAACAATGAAAACCTTTCAAAAATGTCTTTTAAATTCATTTGTCCATTATTGCAAGGGTTTGTCATTGTGAAACCTCAATTCTTTGCCATTGTCTCATGTATGTAAAATATTAGCCAATGTGAAAAGTTTTAATTTTAATGTAAAAAATGGTCAATTTCTATAGGGGGTAACCTATGGAATTCAGCTATGTTGACATGAAAATTGCAAATTCTTAAGATTCGGCTAATAATTGATATGCATGTTCGAAATAGATAAAAGTTTACGTATTATTATGGTAAATCTAGAAAATAATGTCGAAATGAAAGTAATACTCAATTTTACTTGGTTTTATGTTAGTGTTTTAAAATTGTCAAATTTTCTTACGTTCTACATGCACGGCGTGCGAAATGCTAGAAATCCAAGCTAAGAACTTTGTACTCGAAAACACCTACATTCCCACTAACAACAACAATGAAAACCTTTCAAAATGTCTTTTAAATTCATTTGTCCATTATTTCAAGGGTTTGACATTGTGAAACTCAATTCATTGCCATTTCCTCATGCATGTAAAATATTAGCCAATGTGAATTTTTTTAATTATAATGTAAAAAATGGTCAATTTCTATAGGGGTTACCTATGGAATTCAACCATGTTGACATGAAAATCGCGATGTCCTAAGATTTGGCTAATAATTAATATGCATGTTGGAAATAGCTAAAAGTTCATGTTTTATTATGATAACTCCAGTAAATAATGTCGAAATGAAAGTAAAACTCAATTTTACTCGGTTTTATGTTAGTGTTTTAAAATTGTCAAATTGGCTTACGTTCTACATGCATGGCGTGCGAAACGCTAGAAATCCAAGCTAAGAACTTTGTACTCGAAAGCACCTACATTCCCACTAACAACAACAATGAAAACCTTTCAAAAATGTCTTTTAAATTCATTTGTCCATTATTGCAAGGGTTTGACATTGTGAAACCTCAATTCTTTGCCATTGTCTCATGCATGTAAAATATTAGCCAAAGTGAAAAGTTTTAATTATAATGTAAAAAATGGTCAATTTCCATAGGGGTTACCTATTGAAATGAGCCATGTTGACATGAAAATTGCAAAGTCTTAAGATTCGGCTAATAATTGATATGCATGTTGGAAATAGCTAAAAGTTCATGTTTTATTATGATAACTCCAATAAATAATGTCGAAATGAAAGTAAAACTCAATTTTACTTGGTTTTATGTTAGTGTTTTAAAATTGTCAAATTGGCTTACGTTCTACATGCATGGCGTGCGAAACGCTAGAAATCCAAGCTAAGAACTTTGTACTCGAAAACACCTACATTCCCACTAACAACAACAATGAAAACCTTTTCAAAATGTCTTTTAAATTCATTTGTCCATTATTTCAAGGGTTTGACATTGTGAAACTCAATTCTTTGCCATTTCCTCATGCATGTAAAATATTAGCCAATGTGAATTTTTTTAATTATAATGTAAAAAATTGTCAATTTCTATAGGGGTTACCTATGGAATTCAACCATGTTGACATGAAAATTGCGATGTCCTAAGATTTGGCTAATAATTAATATGCATGTTGGAAATAGCTAAAAGTTCATGTTTTATTATGATAACTCCAGTAAATAATGTCGAAATGAAAGTAAAACTCAATTTTACTTGGTTTTATGTTAGTGTTTTAAAATTGTCAAATTGGCTTACGTTCTACATGCATGGCGTGCGAAACGCTAGAAATCCAAGCTAAGAACTTTGTACTCGAAAGCACCTACATTCCCACTAACAACAACAATGAAAACCTTTCAAAAATGTCTTTTAAATTCATTTGTCCATTATTGCAAGGGTTTGACATTGTGAAACTCAATTCTTTGCCATTGTCTCATGCATGTAAAATATTAGCCAAAGTGAAAAGTTTTAATTATAATGTAAAAAATGGTCAATTTCCATAGGGGTTACCTATTGAAATGAGCCATGTTGACATCAAAATTGCAAAGTCTTAAGATTCGGCTAATAATTGATATGCATGTTGGAAATAGCTGAAAGTTCATGTTTTATTATGATAACTCCAATAAATAATGTCGAAATGAAAGTAAAACTCAATTTTACTTGGTTTTATGTTAGTGTTTTAAAATTGTCAAATTGGCTTACGTTCTACATGCATGGCGTGCGAAACGCTAGAAATCCAATCTAAGAACTTTGTACTCGAA